>PIJE02007785.1:0-7500 GCA_002895965.2 Coryphaenoides rupestris | reverse complement strand
AAATAAAATGCTTTGGGTAATTACCTTTAGTGGTTTTAAAATATCATAATGTTTGTCAAATCAGTCTAATGATATGCGATTCATGTTCTTTTTTTAATCATTATTATTTTGTAATATAATTTTGTATAAATTGTTTATGTCATTTGAATTTAAAGACCTTTTCAGTATTTATTGTATGACAGGGAAATAGGTTTAAGCAATTTTAAGCAAAGCACTTGAACCCTGTTTCATTTACCTCAATACTGATCAATCATTCAGCGCTGCACAAGCAAATGGATTCAAACATGTTATCGTTTTAGTGATGGTCGTCATTATGTAACACAACCTTACCGTACCACGGCCTGCTAGCAAGAGGTGCATTGTGGGAACTCTCCGGGCTGAACCAGGGCTGACAAAAAATGTCAACACCTCAGAATGAACTCTACTTTTGTATAAAAATGCAGTTTTATTGCACCAATACGTAATCATTACTTTTGTACATAATTCAATATTTACAGATATAATAATAATAATAATAATAATAATGTATCCCTTCAATAAATATTGCAACGTAAAGTCTGACCCTCTATGTCTACATGGTTAAATCTCGTACATGCAAAGTAAGTGTATGTGCTTGTCTATTGGCTATGAGTTCATATTAATATCTATGTACAAAGCAACAACGTGTGGAGTTTGACCTCAATGCTACCGAAGGGATGCTGTTGGATTTTCCTCATCCGTCCCAAGACATGCGTTCATTCGCCCAATGGCGGGACCACGTTCAATACAGTAGAAGGTGTGTTCACAGCAAACCAGTTCAAACCCCAAAAATAATACAATCAATATACAAATAAAATCACAAGAAAACATTGCCTCTCAACGTGGACCGACCCTGTGATGCTTGGTGCCTTCACGTTCATTCCTACGATAGTAAAAACAGTTTAGAAACAATAAAAAACGAATCGATACCTGTGATTGGTTAAGGTACGGAGGGAAATATGTGGGGTGCACAGGAAGTGATGTCATAAGTGATGGACAAACTGGAGAATGGGCGGACAGGAGCTCGTTTTCACAGTATCACAGCATCCAGAGTCCTCATCCCGTCTCTCTCTCTGTCTGTCTCTCCCTGTCGTATTCAATTAAAATTCTAAAACAACGCAGGTGAAAAATTACTGACGTAGCTTAAAGTTTAGGCTACGTCAGTATTCTTCACCTGCGTTGTTTTAGAATCAGTACTTTAGGCCCTAAAGTACTGAGTACCTAAGACACGCCTTTATAATGTTACCGATGCTCGTGCTGATTGAACTCTTATGTGGTACCTGACCGGTTCTGTACAGCTTCCTAGTACCGATAGTCCCACCCGATAATGACCTTCATCGGTGACAAAGTGTGTGATGATGAGGGCTCGTTGAGTTGAGTTCCAGTTGTTTTTCTGCCACGGGCAAGGCATCTATTCCATAATAAATACACGTTATTTAAATATGCGTTCAAGTGCTTCTCTACTTGGTAGATTAAATCCAATAAGATATGAAATCCTCGTTTGTTTTAAAACGTCATTTGACCGACCAGACACCGAGAAGATAATGCCGCAGTATTCCCGCCCAACGGAACACCGAGTTTGTGCTCGAAGAAACGAACAAAACACAAAATACATACGTGACAACAAATGTAAAACGAGAAATGTGAACGAATCAAAAATAATTCTCACTCAATCAACCAGCCTCTAGATGGCAGTCTAGCACAAACCCAGAGAGGACATCTCGGTCTGTCTGTCAATGGTGGATGAGAAGTTCATTGCGAGCCTCGAGCTTGGAAATGTCAGGTTTAGAAAGTAAAAGTTCTGGGAGTTGTCGTGGAACTCGGGTTGCGGAACTCACGGAATTTGCAAACAAATTCGGTCGAAAATGTTGAGGACTTTTACTTTCTGACGCTGGGCTGCTCCACCTCTGTTGATCATCTCAAAAGATCCAAAAAAGTATAAATCTGACCAAAAAAAGGACACACACACACACACACACACACACACACACAGACAGACAGACAGACAGACAGACAGACAGACAGACAGACATGTCCCTGCCATAAAAACATCTGTAGTGTTGTCGTAGTGCTTTCACCGCTTTCGTCTCGGCGGTTCTTCTCCACGGTGTTCTATGGCTTTGGCAAGAAGAGCAGAGAACGTTAGGTGAGGAACCGGAGGTGAGGAACCGGGGGTGAGGGCGGGGGCGGGGGGCGGAGGTGGCTGTTCTGTTCTGCACACGTGCACACGTATAGTTAGTGCACGTGGTAGTCGTGCACGTGAGCCAGCATGCGCCCCGGACACCCTCCACACCCTCCACGCCCGCCCGCCCGTCCGCCCGCCCGCCCCGTTTGGTGTGGAGTGCACAGAACATCATGCACGTGTTCGAACCCGGACAAAACTGTACATGGTTGACATCGACACAGAAACATAAACACACACACACACACACACACACCGAGAGACACACACACGTGTGGGCTACGAGCTATATACAGGAGACACAGACGAGACGGCATGCAAGCTAGTTGTCGTTATGGACGTTTGTTGGCGTTTTAGAATGAGCGGACGCCGCCATCTTAGATGCCAGTGCCTCGATGTTCAGTGCCTCAGGAAACGAGTCCCCAAATGGGTTTGGGGGGCGCGGGACCTGGGACGGCGGCGTCTGCGGGGAGCAGAAGGGTGACGGTGATGATGGACAGGAGGGAGGAGGAAGGAGGAGGATGCTTGGTTTCCATGGTGACGTAGTATCGGGTCATCTCAAGCCTCGGAGGATCATGACCGATGACCGAGAGCCACTGGCGGCTGAGCAGGAGAGTGCGTGTCCGTGTCCGCAGTACGACCACGGACACGGACACGCGTGTTTTCAGCAATGATTTGTGAGGACTTGTATGTCACACGCATCGAACACTTTGCTTTTATGAGGACTCTTCGCACGCACGTACAGTATATTACTGAGACACGTACAGTACAGACGAGCTGTGAGGATCCGAAGACGCACACTCAGGGGACTACAACGGTGTTCAGGGTCCGTCCTCGGCCCACGCTTATCCTGCCACTGATCAGCCGCCGAGCAGCGAGACCGAGAGACTCCGTTCACGTCTCCGCAGGGTCTTCAGGTTCTCTCCGCGGGAACTCTGAGCGGTACTTTGAAGAGCGCTGTCGTGGAAGTAAGGAGCCGGCAACACACACACACACGCACACACACGCACACACACACACGCACGCACACGCACCACACACACACACACATGGAGGGTTTACGATGCGTAGTGTTCCTCCACCTCAGCCTGACGCAAGCACATCCGTCCCCCAGAGTGGCAGCCAGTGGTGACTATAAAAAGACACCAATTATTCCTGTCTTCTGCTCCCTCCATCGTCCTCCTCCTCCTCGTCTTCCTCACGTCTCCAGTGCCTCACACCCCACCAACCCCCCCCCCCCCCCATCTCCTCTCCCCTCTCCACACCTCGCCCCCACTACCCTTTACCTCCCCTCCTCCCCTCACCTCCCATCCCCTTCCATCCTCTCCCTCACTACGCCTCCCCTCCCCTCCTCTCCCTCACTACGCCTCCCCTCCCCTCCTCTCCTTTCATCACCGCCCACCCCCACCATCCCACGACCCCCTCCCCTCCCCACCACCCTCCCTGTAGGCAGTGGGGGAGTGATCGGGTGGGGGAGTGATCGGGTGCGGGGGCAACGCTGCACTGACGGCTTCTTATTGCATCTTGGTGGGGTGGGTGGGTGGGTGGGTGGTGAGGGGTACGCAGCAGACGAAGACACACGGAGAGTTTTAAAACGTGGAAAGTCAGCCCTTGATTGTCCCTGTCAGGTTAAAGGGGGTGAGAGGTCGTGACCCCTCGTGCTGGCTTGGCGGCAAATGTCACGGGGGGGGGGGGGGGGAGGGGGGGGTTGTGGTTGTGGTCGGGCAGGAGGTCGGGATATACAGTATAAATCCTGGGATATATTTCGATGCGTGTATAAAGGAGTACGTTTGTTTGTTGGCGTGAGTGGCGGGGTCTCTCTGCGTGGTTCCCGTGGAGACAGTAGGGGGGACGCCATGACATGCACATGCACACGGTGGTGGTTTGGTGTTTGGTTGGTTGGACGGTTGGTCGGTTGGTTGGATGATCGGTTGGTCGGTTGGTTTCTCCCCGCTCACAGTGTTGTCACGGCGACTACTCCATGCCGTTCCGCAGCATCTGATTGGCCGCGATCAGCATGACGCTGATGATGAAGGCCATGGCGAAGGCGCAGATGAGGCTCTTCCTCACGCAGGTCTGCCGGTTCTTCTTGGACGGGTGCACTGGAGGACGTGGAGACAGAGGGTCAGCATACATATTACATACAGAATACAGAATACATACATGAGTACATCTGTCATCACTGACCTCCCGTACGGAGCTCTAGTTAGGTTTACATAGCTCTGGGTAGCTCTACGTAGCTCTAGTTAGGTGTCCGTAGTTCTGTCTAGTGCTATGTAGCTCTGGCTAGCTGTAAGTAGCTCTAATTAGTTGTACATAGCTCTGGCTAGTGATATGAAGCTCTGGCTAGGGCTATGTAGCTCTGGCTAGTGAAATGAAGCTCTGGCTAGGGCTATATAGCTCTGGCTAGCTGTACATAGCTCTGGCTAATACTTGAAGCTCTGGCTAGTGATATGAAGCTCTGGCTAGGGCTATGTAGCTCTGGCTAGTGATATGAAGCTCTGGCTAGGGCTATATAGCTCTGGCTAGCTGTACATAGCTCTGGCTAATACTTGAAGCTCTGGCTAGTGCCATGTAACTCTGGCTAGCAGTACGTATCTCTGGCTAGAGATATGTATGTAACTCTGCTTAGTGCTATGAAGCTCTGGCTAGGGCTATGAAGCTCTGGCTAGGGCTATGAAGCTCTGGCTAGCTCTCGATATCTCTTGCCAGCTCTAGATAGCTCTGGCTAGTGCCACATTGTGCTGGAGGGCTCTACGTAGCTCTGCTAGCACTGCATAGATCTATGCATATCTCCATGTCTCTCGCTAGCTCTGCATAGCTCTGTTTAGCACTGCGTATCTCTGGCTGGCTCCCCTTATCTCTGGCTAGCTCTACGTAGCTCCGGCTACAGCTCCCCCCAAATCTTGCAAAAGCTCTCCCTAGCTCTGAGTGCTACGTAGCGCCGGCTCATAGCGCTCCCAGCTCTACTTGTATTCTATCCCTCCATTCAGGAGGAATCTTAAAGCCATTAAAAGGACTCCCTCCCCAGAAGCCACCGGGACTACGGGAGCGTTAAGTAGGACACAGACAGCCGCTCTCTCTCCGGGGCCGAGGGCAGCGCGCCGCTCGCTGGCAGAGCGGAGGTGTTTGCTGCTATTTCCGTCCTCAACTTATTACGGGCAAATGATGAAGCTAACCGGATACTCGGCGGCCGGGGGACTCCAGCCAACTACGAGTGTTATGCAACCGTCTGCGGAACGTGTTCCTCCGTAGACCGCGAGGAACGGCTCAGAGACAAAATAGACGCGCGCTTCCGCCTTTTTTTCGCGTTTTAAGTTTTGGTCTCGGTTGTCCAACGTCGAGTTGCGTGAGTAACACTTTGTGTGAGAGAGTTCCAGAGAGGCGTCCACTCACCGCCGTCTCTCTGTGTGGCAGAGCAGACGTTTTACGGTTAAGGTTTTTGACAGATTACAGATTTGTGAGCGGATTACAGGTTAAGGATAGAAGTGAGAGTAGACGGTGGCGGTAGTAAGTTGCTCTATATATAGTGAACACTGAGGTAAATGCATATTCAACCATAGGAGAACATGGGTGGAAATGATACACCTTGTGTTTCTTTTTGGTAACCTAAAGATATCATATTTTATAAATGACTGCAGGACCGCCCCTCAGCCCTCACACACTTCATATTTCCATAATTAAATCTAAATTCTAGTTATCTATCTACCAGTGGTAGATATGGACCTGAACGACCTAACAAGACAAACATCGTCACTAGGTGGCACTGCAACCCCCAGAATGTGTCTAGGAACTGTCAAAAAAATAATTGTACCAATAAACATGTTTATTGGTAAATATATGGTATGGTAGATTATACATGCATTCAGTGTGAACACAGAGAGAAGAAGCGATGGTGTTAAAATAGTTCATATTACCATATTACTGTTAAAATCACCATATCTGGACAATGACGCACGTAGTGGCGAAGGTGTAGATGGTGCCTTAATTAAAATCAATTTATCTGTCTGCCGCTTCATTGTTTCTTTATTCCTTTATTCCTTTGGTTTCATTACTACTACTCTACACCATTCAAACATAGGCAGGCGTCACACTTTAAAGACATTCATGGTTAATCGTTAAAAGACAAAGGCTGAACACAGTGTATGTTCCTGTATCTCAGAGCGGCCATAAGGTACGATAATGGTGTAAGGTAATGAGGTAAGGTAATGTAATCAGGTATGTACAGTAGATCATGGGCAGCAGGTCCTCAACACATAGCGAGCACCGTGAGAAACAACACTCCTTGGACTTGGTAGATATCACATTACTGAGTGAATCTAATAGCGGACACAGATTGAATTGGATGTGTGGCCCTCCAGCTCAACACAGACACACACACACACACACACACACACATTTTCAACACACACTCACTTCAAGTATTGCACACACCACACACACAAACACACGCACAAAAGCACACGCACACACACACACACACACACACACACACACACACACACAACTCAAGATAGAAAGTTCACTTTGACACACTCCAGATTGCTTTAGCTCATCAGCAGGCGTTTTCTCTCTCCCTCCTCTCTCTCTCTCCTCTCCCTCTTTCTCTCCCTCTCCCCTCTCTCCCTCCCTCTCTCTCTCCTCCCTCTCTCTCTCTCCCTCCCCCCTTCTTTCCCTCTCTCTCCCCTCCCCTCTCCCCTTTCTAGGAACAACACGTCGTCCTAATAGAAGAAGATGATTCTGACACTAATCAATCAGACACTGCATGCCCCCACCTGTTTGTGTGTGAGTGTTCCCTCCAGTATAGATATGAGAGGCTGAGTACGGGCCAGCTCTGGGCCAGCTATGGGCCGAGTGTGGGCCGGATACGGGCCGGCAAGGGGACGGTAGCATGGAGCGGGGGGGTGGGGGGTTATTGATCAATACCCTCTCTGAGTGATCGCTTGACACCAGACATTGATTTCTGCATTAGCAGAGACGCTTAATCGGTACATGGTTCTACCTCCACCTCCTCCACCTCCTCCTGCTCATCCTCCTCCACCACCTGAGACCCCCCCCCCCCCTCCCCCCGCGGAGTGCTAACTCATCCACCGCCGCCCGCGCTGCTAACACGACAGGGAACACCTCTTCATCATCTTCATCTCCTCGGCGTTCCCTGGGAAACACGGTGGTGGGAGAAAGAAGAGGGAGGGAGTCGCACGCCGACACTGCAGCGTACGCTACGTCTGCAGCACTGCAGCCTCGACCCCATCACACCTGCCGCCGCAGGGCCAGCAGTCCCAGGTAACTCTCTGGCTTCA
>PIJE02007784.1:0-11777 GCA_002895965.2 Coryphaenoides rupestris | reverse complement strand
TTTTAATGTTGGCATATTTTTTGTAAATTCCTCTATTGCTGATGTTAAAATAAAATCAGTAGCCTACCGATTTAGGCTATACCTTGATCATCAACTCCGCTTGAGTCTGTGCTTTGGCACACATTTATTCCTAATGCAGGCTATGTTTTTACATACACATACTCAGGCCTATAGCGAGGGAAATTACCCTCATTCAAAGTGCATTGAGAAGAAGAGTAAATTAAGTACTGAAAGCTGTGAAAATCTGTGTTTTGAATGCAGTTACGAAGTTGTTGTGCTTTTATTGCACAGCATCAAATATAACGGCAAATGCAGTACTTGGGATAATCCACATAGTTTATGTCCCATACATCTGACAGGTTATAAATAAAAATTACTTTTAGATGAAAACATAATTTTATCATTGTGCTTTTATATGATTTTGTAATGTGTTATGAAATAAAACAATTCCAATATTATACTTATAATCATTGAAAGCAGCCAGCTTTTTTGTATGCTTTTTTGCTTTTTTAGAAGTAAGCGGAAGAAAATATGATGTAAACAAACAACAAAGTGCTATACACGAGGATACAGTGTCTGTAAGCAGAGTTAGAAGTCTGTGTTTGTGGTTCCCCAGGAGCTACTGAGCTCTTCCCAGGCCCTGCAAGAAGAGAGAGAGGAGGTGAAGAGGAGACTGGAGGAGGCCACAGCCAGGGTCCTGCAGCTGGAGGACGACTTGATCGGTGTCACCCAGAAGGGTCTGCAGAAGGAAACCCAGCTAGATGGGTGGGTTCCGGGGTCCGGGGGGCCGGGCCGTCGCAGTCTTTTGGTTCTAGTCGGTATATTGCTGGTATTGGGCTGGGATTGATATTGGATGGGGTAGTTGCTTGTGATGAGGCATGGCCGTTGTGTGTATGAACATGGTGTTGTTTGGTCCTAGCCTGAAGGATAAAGTGAAGAAACTGATGGCGGAGAAGGAAGCACTGGAGTCCCAGCTGAAGAATGAGAAGGATGAAAAGGAGCTCTACAAGGTACGGTGAACCGTCGTCACGTCTACAACCATGTCTTCACAGTAGTCTAGCCTCTGTGTATCTGTGTATTCAGGTGAACACTTAATGCCACATTTAGAATGGTAAACAAACATCTGAACCTTGAGGTGAAACTCATTAATGTGCTCATATATATGTGCCCAAATATGTTTCATACACATACTCAGGCCTATAGCGAGGGACATTACCCTCATTTATCATCAATTTTCTGCAGAAGCGAGAAAGATTGCTCACATAGCCTACATGAGCCGATTCATGAGCCAAACTGCCGAAATATCGCACTGCACAGGCAGTTCATTTCAAGTTTTCAGAATGAGTTTGTCCTCTGCTTGAAGTTTTTTATTATTTGTTTTATTATTTCAATCCATGTGTGTTCGCTTTTGCTGACGTGCAATTCCCCTCAAACTTGGCGAACGTTCATCTCCATGTCCTCATCACTGTGCCAATGTAAGCAGGGGGAGTATGACAGGTGGGGTTCATGTGGGTGGATGACACATTTGAAGAGGGTGGTAAGTTCAGGAAATTCCCCAAAACATCCATCAAAAGTTCAGATGTTAAGCTGCTTGACATCAAAACGTTGTGTAGGTTACGATTTTGTTTGACAGGTCGGGTGCACTATAATTGGCAAATAGCCTAACTTCAGGAGTTGCGGAGCTGACTGAGATTAAATGAAATCAAGTTATAGAACTAATTTAGAAATACATTTGACATCATACAATGAATCGACAACATATTTATTTTAGTGACTATTTACTGAGGCAATTAAAATTTTTTTATGCAATCAGCAAAAGAGCCAGATCTGGCTCTCCAGCATTATTTCCCCAAGCCTATGATTTTAGGCTAGGCCTACTTGTTTGATGGGAGAAGTCCTAATTAATCTTTATATATATATAACTTTTGTATGACATATGAGCTACTTTTATAGGCCTAAAAAAAGTGCGGCCCCCGAAACAAGTTACAAAAATGTATACGGCCCTTGATGTCAAAAAGGTTCCCCACCCCTGGTTTAATGAGTGATGTGATCATCTGCTGTACAAAACCTACTTATTTGGTAAAGCATTCTGAAGACCCGACTGAAACACATGGACCCTGATAACGAGGCAGAAGTCTAGGGCGTGACAGCGTGTGCTATTTCTGTGTTGCGAGAGAGAGAGAGAGAGAGAGAGAGAGAGAGAGAGGGAGAAGGAGAGGGGGGGGAGAGAGAGAGAGAGAGGAGAGGGAGAGTGGGGGAGAGAGAGGGAGAGAGAGAGTGAGAGAGGGAGAGAGAGAGAGAGAGACAAGAAGAGTGAGAGTGGAGCGCGAGAGAGAGAGAAAAGTGCGTTCTCCATTGGTCCAGGCGAGTACATCTCTGGACTTAACATCACGGGCACGTCTCGGTCCCGCATGGACATTAGAGTAATGGTAATGGACATATGGATAAAGCTGGTCGTCTGGGACAAGCAGAGAAGAATCATTCGTGTGTGTCAGTGTCAGCTACAGAGAGCAGATAAGATCATGCCTAATTTGAGGACATAAGGTTGGCAGCTTTGCAGGTACCTTACCGGCAGCCGAACGCGCCGAGCACGACACGGGCGCTTACGCCACACAGCTCGTACGACCATACACGTGCCACAGAAAGCAAGCCAATTCTTGCACAACGCTAGCCTGAAGTTGCGACCATGGCGGGCTCAACACAACGTCCACTCACGATATCAACGAGCTACACCAAAGAGCACCAACAGTAAACAGCTGTAACACGCCGTACACCCCAACTATATCACCCATCTACTAAACGGGCCAACCCAACTTCAAACTTCGAGCTACCACACTATATCCGCGTTAGTGCACTCTACATGTCACACGTTTACATAATGCACCACTTATAGCATTTATATTCCTTGTCGTTTGGCCTTCATTTCTTCTTGTCCATCCAAATTTGTCCAATGAAGTATATATGGATAGCAAGTTTGTAGAAAAATAGTACGATTTATTCATATTCCATATCAATTCCAGAATCATGACATCAAGACAAGCCCATTTCTAGCCTATAGTTTTGTTGGCTCACATAATGCTTAAGCAAATGCCATAAGTGTTGTGTGTGCTGTGTTTTTGATAAGGGTGTGGGCGTGAGTGGGGGGGGATCCGCTTTGATCGATGATGATGGTAGGCGAATGACTTGCGAGAAGGGAAGGTACAGCAAAGGAGACTAATGCCAAACTAGAGGGAGGAGGGAGAGTGGTAGCGTAAGGGGACAGGAGCAGAACACACTGACTAGCTCAAGAGTACCAAATGTACCACTGGAATTAACAAAGAGACATATCTATTATATATATCAACTATTACCAACACGAGTGGCCTCCATAGTATACCCTTTTGGTGATTTTTTCTCTCTCGGCTCGAAATGAGTTGTTGGAGATCTACACTTGTACTCTACCACACGACAGTAAGTTGGTGACTACTGTAATAAGCCTCCAGTCACGTCGAGGTGAATGTTTGTGTCACGTATCAGTATGCAGGACGATTGGCGGTGTCGTGTTGGGTTGTTGTCGCTAGTCTCCGGGGCGCTGATCTACGCGTATTGTTAGATGCAGTTTTGCCCCCATCCGGCGCTCAGGATGACAAGCCAAACATTCTCGCCCCATGTTGTCAGAAAGGCTCAAAAAAGCAAAACAAAGAGCAGATAGCAGTTTTATTGTGACAAAGAAAAAAAAAGTCAAAGCAGAAAAAAATTACTTGTGGGAGGCAAACCAGAGGCTTTGGTAATGAGTGGATATACGTTTGTGTCTTTATATGAAATGGACACTTTAAATTCTCCACCTAGTCATTCAATCCCCTTTGCCCCAGCCCAGATATTTACAAAGGATCAAAAAAAATATATTTAACAGCATGTCCAAATCTCTCCACTGAGAGACAAATTACAACTCAAAACTCTTCAGATTTGTATGCAGTAGTCCCATCTTTATTTTTGAGCGCGCATCAGTTTTGTCCAGTGCCAACAGTAAGGGAGGTGGGAGGGGTGTGGATGTGTGTTGGGGGCCCAGAGTCTCTCCCATAGACAACAGGTTGGGGACAGACTAGCTGGCACCGGTGCCTTCCATCACCTGCTGGGCCTGCTTTCTGTTTGCGTTCGTATTGCAGTCACTTGGGTCGTTACGCGTTGTAGTCTGTGGAAATAGCCGTTACAACGATGTTGTTAAGGAATGGATTGTTGTGTCGGCTGATCGTGGGTGACAATAGCTTGTGGAGTGAGTATGCTCAGTGGCAGCGATGATCCTTCAGCATCCAAAACTCATATGGTAGTGAAGTGATACATAATCATACGCAGAGCATAGGTAGCTCAAGGATGTGTGACATATTACACTGTCTACACAATCTTGCACAAGAGCAGTATAGATGTCCCATTCGCAATGTAGACATCAAGGGTGTGAGTGGTGTCGCCAGCAGACAGTTTATATAATCTCCAATGCAACACAAGGTGAGTTGGCTACTGCAGCTCAGTAACATCTAGACCTGATGACAGACCGCAAATGCAAGCATCTTAAGTAATCGCAAGCTTACTTTTCAATCTCGGGTGCACAGTGCACAAAGTCATGGCTCCAGAACTTGAAGGCAGGATTTTTGATGAGCTCAATGAAGGTGATGAGAAGCCCCCATGGATGTGGCCTGTTCACGATCAGCCTTTCCAGCAGCACCCTGAACAAGAGAAACACACCCTGAGCAATAGCAAGATATACGCTTTCATGATCGTTAGTCTGTCACTGCCAGCTAACACACAAGCACTCCCAGTAGAGAACTAATTGAAAAACACAAAGTGTGTGAGCCGGAGACCTGACGCCTTACCTGGTGATCTGCTCCTGGATGGCCTCGGTGTTCGCCTCAGCAAACAGGTAAAGCATGGTGCAGCTGAAGTAATGGGTGTGGCTGTTCGGGTAACGCAGCTGATTGGCTATCGCATTCAGGAACAGGTAACGCCCTACAGACAACAAATGACAAGAACGTTTCACAAGCCGACATTTAAAACAAAATATCCATCAGTATTCCTTGGAAACATGAGGACGCTGGTCACATATGGTCTTACCCTCGGTGTCCAGATCCACAGCCAGGTTTTGGAAGATGTCCATGTGTGCAGAGTGGGTGATTGTGCTCATGGAGGGGGTGCTGCCCTTGTTGTGGATGTGAGCGATGGCCTGCGTCCCCACATACAGCACCAGGGCGTTGATCAGCTGGATGTTGTAGCGGTTCCCCGGCTCGTTGGACACCTGGGAGTCGACCGCAAGATAAAACAGAGGGCTGGTCAGGATCCCGCATCACAAGTACAACACAGCATACAGGCCATCACATTTTTTTTGGTGTGGGGAAGAATATTAATAAGAATGCATTTGTGCATTGTGTTCAATATATACATGTATATTTTTCTCTTTATTTTTTACTGTACAATGTATTAATTTTTTTCTGTAGTTTTGTACTGTTGCCTGCCATATCACAAGTTTCACTGAATAGCCCTGTGTTGTGATGTACATGTGACAAAACGCTGACTTTGAAGAAAAATAGGAAATACATTCTCTTCAGTTGTCCCATATTTAAAAAACAAAAAAAACAACTAACAAAACACACTGGACTCTGGGTTGTACCTGCAAGTTGCTGCGCAATTCAGAGAGGAAGGTGACTGGTGAGCGCGTCTTCAGGTAAGAGTCCAGGTCCTTCTTGAACTGGGAGGGCATGACCCCGGTGAAGTTTGTGAGGATGCGAGGGGCAATGTTGATCTCGCTCAGCATGTCCACCTGCAAAACCAGCAACACCCTAATTTCAAACTGCTAATTCCTTATATACACAACTTCCTTTAGTATACCGTAACAGTAGTAATTTGATCACCAACAGACATAAATTAGTTGCCCATTATGCCAATAATGGACGACCGATTGTCCATTACCATCAGACCGAACATAATGCGCAATGTACAGCTATACATTTATACGATTGAACACATTTAAAACAAAGTTTCCGACAATTACTTGATGCCGAAGATGTTCAACACAACATGACAAAGACCTCCCTTTAATTCATCTTCCCACCTTTTGTGAACCGTAGTATGAAGTCATGTTGTGCTGGTGGCAGGTCGCAGTAATGTAAACCGCCATCTTGTTTCCCTGCCTACAGTTTTGTGGGTGTTCTCACCTTAAGGTTGGGCGTGAAGGGGTCAGGAAGCCTCATGTTACGCGGGAAGGCACTGAGGATGAGATTGCGGAGCTGGATGCAATTGGGTGGGATGACGTCACAGAAGCCATAGTGGTAGTCACACAGGAACTCTGGGAAGTCGTGCAGCAGTACCAGAAGTACGCGCAGTGTGCCCTAATGAGGGTGAGAGAAAAAACAAACACACCGAGATGTAATGTCCACGTTATGAAACGGCTACATAATGTGCAGGTGCAGCAGAGACCATTCCCTGGGTAGGATTGACGAGGAGGAGGAGGGTGGCGTACCTTGTAGAGGATTTGCATAGGTTTGTTGAGCTCTACATTCCTCAGGAAGGGAGCCAGGTACTTGAACAAGTCAATCAGCAGCTGCGCATACATGGGCCAACCCTGGAGGACAAAACACAGTGACGTCATATCCTTCTGTTGGGCCACTCATTCAAGTGTTTGTTGTGCAAGTGTTTAAGCCCTTACCTTCTGCTGTGGCGTGTGCGCCAGCATCCTTGCGATGAAGATTCGGTGGGAGATGAGCTCCAGCCAAGCATAGACAAAGCCGGGTGCTTTGGTGGGCCGCAGGATGTGGAAAGTGTTACTGGAGGGACAGAGAACCCAGTTAGAGACATGAAGACACCAGACAGAGCATTGCACGTAAAAGCTTGGTGCCCATCGGGGCTGCAGGTGAGGTGTCCTACCAGAAGGCCGTAAGAGTCTGGAAGTTGATGGTCTCCAGGACGTGTTCGGGGGCGTTGAGCTCCAGCAGCAGCATGATGAAGATGCGATGGTAGGGCAGCTGTTGGAACTCCGTCTGCCGCACATCATGGTCCTGGATCAGCACTCCTACCACGATGCCTAGCACCTGGAGAACATTACGCACCCATCAGTTAACTCCACTCCCACACACTTTATGTACTTCTCTATTTTACCCTGCCACTGGATCGGCATGCAGCATCCTTCAACAGTGTGTACGATGTACCTTGTTGAGCAGGTTGATCTTGGTCACGGTGTTTGTGGCCTCTCCAGAGTGCTTGACCAGCAGGGCGATGAGCCGGACAAAGGCGTCCAGGTTGTGGTAGCACTTGGCCCTGATGATGGCAGCGCTGGCCGCAGGGTTATGCTGCTGCTCTGCCTGTGCCCGGTAGCTGATCTCCACACACATCTCCGTGCACAGCCGGAAAAACCTGGTGATCAGGTCGTCTGTCTTCAGGATGCCCTGCTGGTGCATCTGAAGAGAAATCTCACCCATTAGAATCAGCAGTGATCTGAAGTATTGTAATCTTCAGTCACAATATTGAGGCCCTTCCTAATAGGGGAAAGCTGCAATGAGGACTCGTTTACCTGTCCAACAAAGGCTGAGAAGGCCTTGGTGCTGTCCCTGCCGGCTGCAGCAGAGTGGTACAGGTTGACCCACTCCCTCAGCAAGTACTCCGCCTTCTCCCTCAGGCCCGGGGGGTCGTCGTACTCAGACGCCTGGGAGATCCCAGAGTGCATCATGAAGTTGGGTCCTCCGTGAGCCCTGTCGATCATGGCCTCGTAGTTGGAGCGGACCACATCCATCAGCTGGGGGAGTCTGGGAACGAAAATGATGGGATGAGTAACAAGACTATTCAATGACTTTCCAGGCCTAATTCCCATAAAGTCAAGGCCCCTACACCGTATAATATGAGAACAGACCATGGTCAAGTTGAATTAGAGTTACAACATTGATAAGAAAAGAGAGGCTAGAAAGTGTGAACACTTAAAATGTGCTGTAGCCTATTTACTAATGTTAAGGTAAAAAAAAATAACTTAAAATTTACAAAAAATAAAAAAAGAACATTACACCTGATTAAACAGTTACATTTGATATTAAACCTTGTAGGCTAAATCACAAGCGATGGATAACAGCATGGATTGGCACAGTGGCCATGCACGCACATTAACAGCGCGCAGCAGAACATCAAACAGACGTATAAAATATCAATACTTGGCTATCATATACACTACATATATTAATAATAATAAAATAATAATAATAATAATCTTGAAATTGTTTTTTTGGGGTGCATGAACTGCCCCACTTGCCTATGGACGGCCCCAGCTGCTCTGCGCTACTGTGCTGCCCTGACGTCGTGACTCGTGACCCTCAACTTTCGAAACGAAAAGGAAATTAAATATTTGTTCTACTTTATTTCGGGCAAAAGTAATAGCCTATGCTTGTAATTTGTGAACATTTTATTTTAGGATTATTTGAAAAAAATATATATATATTTAGAAAAAAAATTAAAAATTCTCCGCCAAATGGCCTTGCCTCCACGGGCCGGATCGAAGGCATTAAATCATTACAAGAAAACTCATCCTGATTGGCTCATGTATTTACCTTCAGTGTAGTGTGGAGCTCCATGTCTGTGAGACAGCCTTGCTTGCCAAAGATGATGGTCGCCTTCTCTCCCATCATCTCCAGAATCAGCGCCCTCTTCTCCTCTACCAGCTGCCGGTCATGGTCGGACTGAATACCTGAAGAGTTTAAAAGGCGGTTGCGTGTTTCCTCCTTCCATCTACTGTATGTGTGTCACACAATTGACTATTTTCTATTTAAAAGATTGGCTCTGAGCATCTCTGAAAAACCCTCACCTCCTGGACCAACCCTCTTCTGTATGTCTCTTCTGACCACCAGGAGAAGCCTTCTGAAGCTCTGAATAAAACTGCTTCTCTATGCTTCCTTCTCCAAGGCTGCTTATTTACACATGTGCCCATCTCAAGAAGGTATGCAGATTGTCAACTGGTCTAAAGTCTGCTGGGCGGGGTGCATTCAAATCTGAACGACATTACAATCTCAAAGGTTTTATTCGCAGATGTAGACCAATAGACCAAAGTCCAAGATTAACAATCTATTGAGTCACCTTGCGTGGCAGCTGTGTAGAGGTTGGCCAATGGGATGTCAGCCGTGTCATTGCAGTTGCTGGGATACGGCTCAGTGAAGCCGTACATGTGTAGAAGCTGCCAGTTGGCCATCTGGCCGTAGGTGTTGAACACTTCCTGACCTTTGCGGATGGGACGGACACAAACCATCTTCAAACACTCCTAAGAGACAGGGCAAGAAGACACCATGGACCAATTGGAGATGGATTTAGAATGAGGTGAAATGAGGGGAAATTATCAAGCAGTTTAGGAATCACAGGTGTCAGGTGTGTAGAGATCTGTGAGATCCAATCACAAAGGTCACATTGCAACACCAGGCATAATGAAGCGCAATGACAACCAGGTGGGGGTACAATTTTCACTGTCTAGATCAAAAGTGCAGTGGGCGTGTCCTCACCGGTGTGTACTCCAGGTTGGCGTTGTGATTCGACACGTGGTTGAGCATGTCGGCCATGGGGACCATCATGGGTAGGTTGGGGGCCTTTTCCTCCTCCTCCTCATCATCATCATCACCATCCTCTTCCTCCTCCAGTGGCTCTTGGAAACTACTCATAAAAATACAAATAATAATAGAATAATGCATTGTTTTTATGGGTGGCAGTTTCACTATATTTCAGTTTGCGTGTGTGACAGAGTGAGTGCATGTGCCTTCGTCATCACCTGTAGGCCATGACGAAGGCCACCAGCCGTGTGTACAGCTGCAGGGTGTGTGTGCTGGGGTTCCACAGGTCAGCGTGTTTGGAGATGAAGGGCAGCACCACCGTGCTGTACTCCCTCTCGATGTTGGCCAGGTCCCGCTCCACGGCTTTCGGGATGCCCGTGCCCCTGAGGAGGGAGAGCCGCTCCTCTGTGGACCTTCACGCATCCCCCACAAAGCCCACACACCAGCAGTTAGGACCCGCAGGGCTTCGATTGGTATCACACTCGCTGCCAACTCCTGTATGAACATCTGGACTTAAATTAAGTTAAGTAAATAAACACCAAGATACTACTCATGCAACCATAATACTGTAATTGATGGTACCAAAGTTAAAACTAAAAGTATATGTCATTTTGGTTTTCGGACCAGAACAAAGGCTGGTCCAGGCTGCTGAAGTCGGTCCACAAGGACAGGTAAGGAGCCCAGGTGGACTCTGGGCAGGTGTACTCATACAGCAGGGCCAACAGCAGGGGGACCCATCCTGATGAACTCTCCAGCAACTCCTTGCCTAGAGGAGATGTGAGTGTAAGTGTGTGATGTGGCCTGACTACATCTCTGAATATTACATCACTTTACATCCTGGTACAATTACCAAAACATCAGCTGATAGGAGCTCAGCTGCCCGTCATGCTATAGTCATTTGATGTGTGTGTAGGTGTGTGTCAATGTGCATCCCAATCACATCGCATCACCTTGTTCGAGGCGCTCGGAGACCTTGGATGTTCCCTGATGCAGCAGAACCGACCTGGGAATGGTAAACAGAACCTCCCCTTCCTCGACGTCCTCCTTTGCCAGCATCCCGTAGTCCGCTACTGTTCCCTCACTGCTCACATACACCTAACGGGTGGGTGGGAGTTACACATTCTGTAAGGTCACTGCAACACTGAGACATACTTTTATTTTTTTTCTGGTCAACAGAGAGACAGCAGCACTGTACGGTGGGTTGACATGGCAGGTAAACAACACTGCCAGTGAGAATAACACACACCTTGTTGTGGTTGAGCTCCAGTCCAACCCCGTCGCACCACTGGAGGAAGTTGTGCAAGGAGGAGACCTCATCTAGCTGTCATGTGCACACAAGAGTGGGTGTGGTTTAAGTTGGGGTTCCTGGGACCCCGGGCCGACACAATATTAGATCATCAGAACTTTGTTACGTGTCTCTCGTAATGTAATTATCGACATGGAGATTATAGATCACACAGACATAAAGATCCAAGTCATCATCTGAAGTAGTAAATACGTAAACAAAGCTTCATGAAGTCTGTGGTAGATATTGATTAGTGCACGGCAGGCTGTGGCTGGAGCGAACATGACATGTCACACACGTGTCTGCTTTCTAACCTTCATTCGTTTGCTGTGTGTTGCCATTTCCGTGCCCCAAAACAAAAGGCCAAGGTCAGCGTACAGAGACGGCTCAGTTCACTATCTGATGGAGTGTTAGGTGGCTCCCAACACGTGGACATTAAGTGGTGAACAGCGACGTGTAGGATCAGTATGGATCAGAGCGGCGCGCCTCTCCTCCAGCGCGTCCTTCTGTGGACGTAACGTGCGTAACCCCAGAGATGGTCGCTCGTTCTTCTACTTTTTGTTTTAATCCAACTTGTTGGTGCATTACCGCCACCTTCTGCTCCGGAGTGTTGATCAGACAATAGACTTACAATAGAATAGAATAGAATACAACTTTATTTATCCCGAAGGAAATTCTTGTGCCAGGTCACATAGCGATACAGTACAAACAGAATGATGAAAACAGAATGATAAAAAATAAGAAAATAAAAAATGAACTAACGGATTTACAAATAGGCCTATGTAGTATGAAGGCATTGTAAGATACGATATTCGACGGCGAAAACAATTTGGCATGACATTAAGAATATTGCACATGATGAGAGGTAGTGTTTATAGATAGTATTTATAGATAGCATAATAATAATAATAATAATAATAATAATAATAATAATAATAATAATAATAATAATA
>PIJE02007782.1:0-7500 GCA_002895965.2 Coryphaenoides rupestris | reverse complement strand
CTTCTCTCTGTGTCTCTCTGTGTCTCTGTGTATCTCTCTGTGTCTCTCTGTGTCTCTCTCTGTGTCTCTCTGTGTCTCTGTCTCTCTCTGTGTCCTCTCTGTGTCTCTCTGTGTCTCTGTCTCTCTCTGTGTCTCTCTGTGTCTCTCTTGTCTCTCTCTGTGTCTCTGTCTCTCCTCTGTATCTCTGTGTCTCTCTCTGTGTCTCTCTGTGTCTCTCTCTGTGTCTCTCTGTCTCTCTCTGTGTCTCTCTGTCTCTCTGTGTCTCTCTCTGTGTCTCTCTCTGTGTCTCTCTCTGTCTCTCTCTGTCTCTCTGTCTCTCTCTGTGTCTCTGTGTCTCTGTCTCTCTCTGTGTCTCTCTGTCTCTCTGTGTCTCTGTGTCTCTCTCTGTGTCTCTCTGTGTCTCTCTCTGTGTCTCTCTGTGTCTCTCTCCCCAGGCTGTTTGTGAGGAAGTGTAGTGCGTGCCTGCAGGTGATTGGCCGGTCAGAGCTGATTATGCGGGTGCTGGGCCAGGTGTATCACCTGGGCTGCTTCAGCTGCTGTGAGTGTGAGCGGCGGCTGCAGCGCGGCGACGAGTTTGTCCTGAAGGAGGGTCAGCTGCTCTGCCGCGTGGACTACGAGAAGGAGAGGGAGATGCTGGCCACCATTAGCCCCGCCCCCACCGACTCAGGTACACGCCCACACACACACACAGACAGACAGACAGACACACAGACAGACACACTCACTCACATACACACACACAGAGACACACACACTCCCACACACACACACACAGAGACACACCCACACACACACACACACACACACACTCAACACGAGGATGTTACAATACATGACTCACTCAAGAGTCTAGAGTCTCGATTCAAGGTTTCTTTATCGCCATGTGTAACAAGTACAATGGAATGGCTTACTCCCCATCCACTCCTGCAGTATTCTTCTACAACATATTTACAGTAAAAAGTGACAAGTAAAGAACAATACGCTGGCGGGTGGTGCACAAATGTAGTCAAGTGTCCCGTGCAGGACAAGTAATATTTTTTCGAATAGCATAAGAAATAGTAGATAGTTAGCAGCATCATGTGATGATAAAGTATAATGATAAATGATAAGAGTATACAGTACAGTACAGTACAGTGGAAGTGCCTGCATGATATGTAGCTGATTCTTGGTGTCTTCTCCTTTTAATGTGATCCCAATAATAGTCCAATAGTCCCAAAAGTCCAATAATAGTTTAATAGTCTAACTCTAGTGTAATTATAAGTCCAGTAATAAGTTGTGAGTTTGACCTCATCTTAATTAACTTTTTATTCAGTACAGTTGCATATACAGTATATGTATTATATATATATAATATAGACAATGAACACTGAGCAATATCATGTGCAATATTACCTTTCAACATCATGTGCATTTTTCCTCAGTATTACGTGCAATAATATTAATATTACTGCCCAACATCATGTGCAATACTCTCTATCATGTGCTATATTATTATTATTAATATCATGTTATCTATAAATATTATCTGTAATACTACCTCTCATCTCCTCTCATCATCATGTGCTATATTATTATTATTATTAATATCATGTTATCTATAAATATTATCTGTAATACTACCTCTCATCTCCTCTCATCATCATGTGTAATATTCTTAATGTCATGTCCAATACCTCTCCTACATTACCTTTCAACATTATGTGCAATATTCTTCACTTCAATTATGGCAAATTGTTTTCGCCGTCTGAATATCTTATGTTGCCTATGTATTTTTATACTTGTATATTTTGACTGTACATTTGTAAATCTGTTAGTTTATTTGTATTATTCTGTGTATTTCTCTATTGTTTTATTGTACTGTATTGCTCTGCAACCTGGCACAAGAATTTCCTTCAGGATTAATAAAGTTCTATCTTATCTTATATGCATGGTAATATATACATATTACATACAACGCTGAACACATACTGTATTTATGTAATATTGGTTCATCCCTCCAGTGAAGAGTGGAGGATGAGGAGGGCGGCGGGGGCTCTGGTGGTGGGAAGGCCGGCGACGAAGGGAAGGACCACAAGCGATCCAAGCGCCCGACGGACCATCCTCACCACGCAGCAGCGCCGCGCCTTCAAGGCCTCCTTCGAGGTGTCCTCCAAGCCCTGCCGCAAGGTGACGAGACCCCGCCCCCCCGACAGACACACACACACACACACACACACACACACACACACACACACACACACACACACACACACACACACACACACACACTCAGGAGGAAGGTGAGCAGGAAGCTGAGGAGGTGGGCGGGGCTAACGACGGATCCCTGTCCACCAGGTGAGAGAGACGCTGGCGGCTGAGACTGGGCTGACAGTGCGGGTGGTGCAGGTGTGGTTCCAGAACCAGAGAGCAAAGGTAGGAGACACACACACACACACATACGCACGCACGCACACACACACACACACACACACACACGGCCATCCCTATTCACACACACACACACACACACACACACACACACATCCTTATACACACACACACACACACACGTGGACATACACACACACACACACACACTCACACACAATCAAATAAATGAATACATTGCTTTTAATGTTCAGCTTAACCTGACCATTATTTTAACACTATGAATGTTTTAATTGTGTGCTAATATTTAAATGTCGTTAAACAGAATTGTATTATTTATCTTCCGTCGTTTCCTCATGTTGAGCGTGTTGAAAAGCGTCATGAATAGGAATAAAATGTATAATAATTCTGATGATGAGTATGGCCAACGTGTGTGTGTGTTGGGTACCGACGTGTTCGTCAGATGAAGAAGATCGCCCGGCGGCAGCAGCAGCAGCAGCAGCAGCAGGAGCAGGAGCAGCTGGCGGGGGGCCGGCGGGGGCCCGCTAGGGGGGGGCGCCAGAGCAACGACGACAGCGAAGGTACCCGCCGCAGAGCCGCCTGGCGACCCGCCGCACACGGCTGACCCTCCGCACACCAGGAGCTGACATGACGGGCTGTGTGTGTGTGTGTGTGTGTGTTTATTCACCTCCAAAAAGATGGCTCCAGTACTCACGGGATGGAGGGCTTGCTGGGGTACCCCTCGTTGCCACGGCAGCAGCTGCTGGCCCTGGACCCCAACATCTACGGTGCGGAGACATTCAGACACGGCCTCACCCCTCCCCAGCTGAGCGGCGAGCAGCTGCACGCCTACGGTGAGCGCTCAGGGACACACGGAGGTTCTCCAAACACTCTCAGCTCGCCGTTCCTCACCGTGTGTGTGTGTGTGTGTGTGTGTGTGTGTGTGTGTGTGTGTGTGTGTGTGTGTCTCAGACTCCGAGACGGTGTTCCACGACCTGGACAGCGACGGCAGCCTGGGTCACCTGGGCGACTGTCTCCTGGCGACGGGGGTGGACGGCGGGCTCCTAGCCGGCCGGGTGGGAAACCCAATCGACCGTCTCTACTCCATGCAGAACTCCTACTTCACCTCCTGACCCCTGTGAACTCTGACCCCTCCCCGACGCTTCCACCTTTCACCTCTCAGAGATGCAGCTAATGGAGTCTGTCCATCAACATGCCTGTAGGACCCCTCTCCGTGAAAACAGCCTACACCCAAATACAAACACAAGCTTTTGTCCCGATCCCCACCATGCGCTCGCGGCGCCGTACTCATCTGAATACACATGAGTGTAAAGAGTAGAGACACTGAAATGTTAAAAGACCTCAATGTTACTGTTCGTATTTATGTTGATTCCATGTTTAACAACCATAGAGGTTTAAAAGCACTTTTAAAACAAAACTTAAAAAAACATAAAACACTTGGTACGAGATGTTGGTACAAGTTATATTGCATACTTTACTTTGGCGTCGAACCGGGGTTGAATTAAATAAGTAGGTTACAATTGTTTGATAATGTTCATGGTGGTTAGTTCTTATTGTGTACTCTGAGGTTATGGATAGGGGTAGACTTGTGCTCTCAGGTTAGTGTGTTCATGTGACCTGAGTCTCACTCAGGAAGGGACGATGGAGGGTGGATCTCAAGTTATTTTCCACAGTGTCCGAAGTTAAACTTTTGTATAAAAAACGACAAAAAAGCTTTCTGAAGTCTCCAATGAAAAACAGACACAACCCAAAGCGTATTCTTTAAGTTAAAAACTCAATAGTTCATTTTGAAAGTGGCTAGAAGTGAAGCCGCTGACAGATAGGAAGAGGTACAGGGTGACTGAAGAGTCTTCTAGGGTAACAGGGTTGTGGTTCAGGGACGCTAAAGCCTCCCTCTTCTTGTATACTGTGTTCACTAAGCAAGTAGCGCTGGGCTGGAGCTGGAACACACCCCGACAGCTTCCTGGAGCTAGCCTACAGACCACCTGGTGCTGTCCTGTCCTGTAACTTCCTGGAGTTAGACTACAGACCAGGTGATTCTGTCCTGTAACTTCCTGAAGTTAGGCTACAGACCAGGTGATGCTGTCCTGTAACTTCCTGGATTTAGGCTACAGACCAGGTGATTCTGTCCTGTAATAACTTCCTGAAGTTAGGCTGCAGACCAGGTGATGCTGTCCTGTAACTTCCTGGATTTAGGCTACAGACCAGGTGATTCTGTCCTGTAATAACTTCCTGAAGTTAGGCTGCAGACCAGGTGATGCTGTCCTGTAACTTCCTGAAGTTAGGCTACAGACCAGGTGATTCTGTCCTGTAATAACTTCCTGAAGTTAGGCTACAGACCAGGTGATGCTGTCCTGTAACTTCCTGAAGTTAGGCTACAGACCAGGTGATTCTGTCCTGTAACTTCGGTGAAGTTAGGCTACAGAACCAGGTGATTTCTGTCCTGTAATAACTTCCTGGAGTAGGCTACAGACCAGGGTGATTCTGTCCATGTAACTTCCTGAAGTAGGCCTACAGGATTCTGTCCTGTAACTTCCTGAAGTTAGGCTACAGACCAGGTGATTCTGTCCTGTAACTTCCTGAAGTTAGGCTACAGACCAGGTGATTCTGTCCTGTAATAACTTCCTGAAGTTAGGCTACAGACCAGGTGATGCTGTCCTGTAACTTCCTGGAGTTAGGCTACAGATCCGGTGATGCTGTCTTGTAATATAAATGTGAATATGATTGTGTGGTTGCCATTATTACACTTTTTGACACTTTAGTTGTTTCTTTATTTAGAGCATCTCCTGAAAAATTGTTGTCGTATGACATTTTGTATCTTCTAGTACCTCTCATATTCGACAAATATTAAAATTGTAGCATGATATATTGTGTGTCGCAATATAGATCTGAACATGTGGTTTGCAGTCTAAATACTGGACACCTTGCTTTGCAGAAAGAAAAGAAAATCCCCATGGAACTGGAGCCAGGCGCCACTGGTTCAGGAATATAAATATATTAGGATTATATTTGTTTGATTTATTGTGCTATAGTGGTGGGCTACAGATTGTACCATTCTCCTGTATGGTCCTCCAGTATGTCTATGATCACTGAGTCGTGACATTCATACGGTGATATTTTATGTGAAAGTAACTTATTTGTGTGGTATTAGGCGAGTTTCTGCTACTTTAACTTTTGTTTTGTTCAACAGGTGATGTGCTTTGAATGTAACGTTGCCATATCTTCAAATACAAATCGGCAATGACATCTTTGAAGTGCGACTTCCTTTTTGATCATTAGTGTTGCTCTGATACAGTACATGCTGGGGGAAAAAAATGTGTTTTCTCTCCACCCTTAATAAGTAATCGAGCAAAAGAATCCTGTTCTGCTTGGTAGTCAAAGGGCCCATAACTCAGCAGCTCTGGAGGCCCTCTGATGAGCTGTGGAGACAGACTCCCTGCTGGGCTCTGTGCTCAGACATGTGTGGGAGCTCCAAGAGTCACGGCACTTTAATATGTTGCTGTGACTCCGGCCTGGGGGAGTGTTGGGAGGAGAGATTCACATGAGCGGCATCCAGACCCCACCAGGGGATAACCCAGTGACTCATGCTGCTCACGTCCATTTGGATGAAACTAGTCAACCGGAGAAGCAGAGAAGTCTGAACAAAAGCGAAATAGTTTTTTTTTGCAAAAATTCATAGAAATTCATACATTTATTGATCCAACCTTCTCGTAGAATCGTCACAGTAGTCGCCAGATATTCACATACATGTTGAAATGTGACGATAATGTGATTTGTGTAGTCAGCAGTGCACGTTAGCTGTGACTTTAGCATTTAAAACTAGGCTTCAACTAGACTCCAGCCACCTAGCTGCCGTGGATCAGCTGGTAGTGTCGTGTCTTCAGTGATACGGAGGCCGACAGCCTTACAGTACAGAGGATGGTTTGTGTATCCGTTGTCGTGGACGCGACCGTCTGAGCCGTGGGTGAACTCGGGTCGGAGGTCATCTAGGAGGGCTGAGCTGCTGGCCTCTGGAGTTCTGGAACACAATTCACTGACGTGAGAATCCCCACAGACAGTGAGTTCACACGACGGGTCTCGCCTCAGGAGCCACTAATGTGTCGTCATTAGTCATCAAGTCACGACCCAAAGATAGAAACAAACACACACACACACACCACACACACACACACCTCACACACACACACACACACACACACACACACACACACACACACACTGCTTCCCTCCAAACATGTAAGTAAAATAATAACTATAACATATTATTATTTGTTATTATTATTATTATTATTATTATTATTATTATTATTATTATTATTATTATTATTATATGTCAATGTTAGTTATTTGCTTGATGCATGTTTGTCCCAAGTCCCTGTTAGATAATTAGACTTGAAGTAGTGTTTAAGTGAACGTTTGTCCCTGCATGTCCTGTGTCCCTGCATGTCGTGTCCCTACACGTCATGTGTCCCCGCATATCATGTGTCCCTACACGTCATGTGTCCCCGCATGTCATGTGTCCCTACACGTCATGTGTCCCTACACGTCATGTCCCTGCATGTCATGTGTCCCTACATGTCGTGTCCCTACACGTCATGTGTCCCCGCATGTCATGTGTCCCTACACGTCATGTGTCCCCGCATGTCATGTCCCTACACGTCATGTGTCCCTACACGTCATGTGTCCCTACATGTCATGTGTCCCTGCATGTCGTCCAGGCAGGCTGCCATGGACATCACGGCCCAGTACTGCCAGAAGGAGATGCAGGCGTATGGTTCCTGTGTCTCCACAAACCCGGAGACCTGGCAGCACCACTGTCATGAGCTCAAGATGAAGGTGGCAAACTGCACATCCTCACAGTACGTACACACACACACACACCCACACCCACACCCCCCTCCCTTCCTCCCTTCACGTGTTGCTGTTCTCCCTCCAGTCCAGTGATCCAGAAGATTCGGTCCGCCTGTTCTAAAGAGTTTGTCGAGTTCGAGCGCTGTCTGCGGGAGCACCAGGCCACGCCCACCTCCTGCCAGCCCCACGTGGGCCGCTTCCTGGGGTGCGCCGAGACTGTGGACCTCAGCGGGGCAGGTGAGGAGGGCTCAGGGTGACTGG
>PIJE02007781.1:0-11779 GCA_002895965.2 Coryphaenoides rupestris | reverse complement strand
GGGGGGGGCGGGGACGACGACACCTTCAAAGGCAGCCCCCCTGGCTTCAGTAAGGCTCAGAGACAAGACACCCCCGAGCTCCACACTCCACACTCGCGCTTCACAGGACTTTTGGATTGACACCGTAGCAGCAGCAGCAGCAGCAGCCAACCCAAGCAGCTAGCATGGCCTCCACCGGGTCCTCAGGGCAGAGCAGGAAGAAGAAGGCGGCGTCGCCCGGCCTCCTGGACCAGATCAACACCTTCTTCGGAGGGGACAAGAAGAAGAGGAGCAAGGTGAGTTTTACGCTTCAAACTTCGAGATCTTCGCGGTTAATTTCGTCGGGTGCTTTGGCGTTTTGAAAAGTGTATCGGAATGGAAGTTTTGGGATTCAACACAACACCATCGTCTTGAACAGAGTTGATATTTTCACAAAATTCAGCACAAACAAACTCTCTCTCCCACTGAGATATTGATGGAGATAAAGCTTCAATATCCAGAGATCCTTGCAGGATGAACACCCTAAAAGTAAGCTTGGAAGACCTGCAGTGAGGTTTTTTTTCGCATTTCTTCCACAAACACGGCAATCGTTTTTCTCTTTACCCTTTTGGAGTTACTGCTGTCATTTCAGAATGCATAGAAATGGTCGAGGTTGGTACTGACTGATGGTGAGGTTGAACTAACTTTATGTGAGTTTACATGAAACGAGAATGACCAGGATGCAGAGACCCTCATAACACAACGTGTTCCAATTACCAAAAAAACCCATCTCTTTGGTTGTGAAGTCTAGTGTGATCACACTGATTACTAATGTGTGTCTCCGGAGTGCACAGTTGGTACATGATGGACCGACACTGTTAGTCTCTATGGAACCATGAGAACGACCCAGGCTGGGTGTTGGCTGGGGTCGCGTTGGACAAACATGTATGGGGTCGCGAATCAGCTTCCAGTCACGCACTCATGCCACGCTTTTCTCATAATCACTACCGCCACGTGTGATGAAGGCCTATAGTCTAACGTGCATCGTGTTCTTCAGAGTTTCACAGCTCTTGCAGGCCAGGATTGGAACCCAAGCAACTGAGACAGCAAATTGGCAGATACCTTGGTTCAGTTCAGATCTTATTTTGCAGCAGGCAGGCGATGAGAAACAAGGCAAATCCAAGATATGTGTACTTACAGATCATGTTACTTTAGTCCATTAACAAATTCCATCAAAGCATATATAAACACATGCAATATTTGATGCCATAATCATACATTTCTAAAAGTAGACGTAAAGCGTTGGAAAATAAGATAAAATTTTTGCCGAAATCAAAGTTGCTGCGGTTTAACTGCTCTGTGTGCTTTCAAGGACAACAGAAATAATCTTCAATTTCACGATCGATCCGGCCGCGTACAACGAGTATTATAATATGTTTTTATAAACGGAGCGAAGGCCTCGGCCAACTGAAGCGGACCATTGTCTGGGAAATGCTAATGAAATCTGTGGGGTTGAAGCAGCATGTGGGACGATGAGGGATCTGATTGTCAGACATTCTCCGAGGCGTAGGCCTGAAGACATCTCTAATCTTCCGGAGATATTTCCAGCCTGTTGGGCAAACATAATCATATTTTGCTGCTTGAACATGAAATATGGAAACAAATGTTCAGCCTGGTTGCTTACCCGTACCTTTACCTGTGAATAGCTGGGTGTGATCACACTCAAGTATAAATAATATTCAGTATGTTCTATAGATATATGTATTTAATTATTAGATCACACCCCATTTGTGGTGTCAAGGTGATTCCTCACCTGACAGGAGGTGATAAGTGTATGGATGTAAAGTCTGTGTGCTTCAATAATTCACTTTATCCTGATTTTCTTTCCGCATGCGATACAGTTTGACTGGGAAGGAAAATAATGGTTTAGTTTAATGTCCTCAATGTCACGACTCCGTATTCTTACTGAAGTTGTCTTTGAAATGTAGAAGTATTGCGGTTGCCATGTTGACCTAGATTTCTTTTTTTTCAGCGAAAACAGGTTTTTTGTTTTTTTTCCGTTAGTATGACCAGCGATGTGTCCTCTGTGTTGCAGGGGTCATTCCGGGGTCACCTGTCCACGTCGCCCCAGCAGTCGGCCGCCCGCCGTCGGCCCAACGAGAGCGCCGTGGCCCATTTCTTCAGGAGCTTCGTAAGTGGCGTGGCTTTAGGCCCCTCCCCCTTTTCCTACATTTGTTCTAAATGTGTACGAAAAAAACCGAAAGTGATCGTAAAGATTTGGTGCGACACTGCTGTCGAATTGACGTCACCCAGCATGGACTTTCATGAGTTACGATAGAACTTATTTGAGTTCCTACTCATACTCAAATAATTAAGGCAACAAAACGGCTTTTGTATTGCTTCTCTAATATTAGAGATCAGATCAGACACATGGATTTTAATGAACTGCGATAATACTTATATGAGTTCTGACTTATAATTTGAGTTCCTTCACTAAATAATGAATGCAACAAAACCTTTTATATTGCTTCTCTAATATGAAAGGTCAGATCACACATTCGGATCACATAATTCCGTTATGTACAGTTCCGAACTTCCGTCGTGTACACTTACGAACTTCCATCACAAACACTTACGAACTTCCATCACATACACTTACGAACTTCCATCACATACACTTACGAACTTCCGCCGTCACCTAACTGTTGTTGTCTTCCGATCCTCAGGTCACTTCCTCATCTTCTCCTCGTTCTAAGTCCAGGGTGAGTCCCTCTCCATTCACATCATCCACGATTCATTGTCGAAAGCACCGACTCCTCTCATGCAAGACTGCAAAACATTTTCCTGCATAACTGGCAAACTTGGAAATTGGACTAGCATTTATTCAGCTAGCATCCATTTAAGCACAGACCCTTCCTACTAATACGATCGAATGGCATTTCATTTCATCACCGTCCCTCGGACAGAGGTGCAGATGTCTGGAGGAAAAGAAAAGAATCACCATAGAACTGTCTGTTTCTTTTTCATGTCCAGTGGAGAGATGTCTTGGGCTTGGTATGTTGTTTTATACTCCTCACTGAGATTGAACACCCCCCCCCTCTGCGATCTGATACCCTCGCACACACAACAACCCATCAAGTACACTAAGAATCAGTGGTCTAGTTAAGCACCCACTAGGCTGGTGGTATATTCAGGTTCTGGCCCAAACACCAGCTAACACTCATACGCACAACACATACTTACAGGGTTACACCACCATCCCATAAACACTCATTTTCACCATTCTTCCTGCAAAGAATCCGGTCTTCTCTCTCTTTCCATTGGTTGGATTTCCCTTTGTTTGTTTTACCACACTATTTTTCTCTCGAGGAATGGGCTAATATCCTACGTTTCTCTCGTCTGATCTTTCGAGATCGCTACGTGGGAGTTTTTGTGGTCTCCAATTTGTCCACCTTGTGCAACCCAGCACACTTCCTATTACTCCTCTCATTCGCGTAACGTCTCAGTTTCTCTCAGTATGTGTTTGAGCTACTCAACCGCCGCTGCTGTAACGTGTTAGTGTATTTCCTTTCGTTAAGATCTCTAAAAATCCATTGTTTCCATCGGTTGTTATACTACTTTATTCTCCACATTAGACACTCACAACGGACACATGCTTGACAAAATTATCTTAAAGATTAAAAAGAACGGGAAGGATGGAAGATAATCGCTACATGTCTATTTCGGTTATTTCATCTAAACTCTTTCTGCAACAAATTGACAAATGTGACATTTTGCACCCTGTACACGAGGAATATTCCCAAGTTTGGTGTGCAAACGTTCATGCTTTATTTCATACCGTATTTTAGCGGGAAACCTCAGATGTTACAACCCTCCTATTTGATCTACACATATACCTACACCATTAGTCTCACTCTCCGTCGCATCACACAGCCCATCCAACCGCTTCCCTACACACGTCCTCAGCTCCTGCCTATTTTACAACCTCCGTGCTACAATCCACAGAATGCACCCAACCACTCATGACCCACTCACCCTCCCCTCTCCAACATTGCAGGATCGGCTCCCTTGCTACTTTTAGGATGGACTCTGAAAAACGGGGCACGGGTCTTCTTCATTGGATGCCACAGGCCGGTCAACATCAAAACAAAAATTTCTTCTCCCTTCTTCCCTTCCTTCAGGAAACACAACTCTCAGCTTCTATCGAACATCTCAAAAATCTCAAAAACCCCTCCTCGGGTCTCATCTTCCTCCTTCCTCCATTCTTATCTTTTCTTTTCTTCTTCCTCCGTCTTTTTGACTCGGGCTCATTTGCGGTTGAAGTGTAACACAATGACCTTCAATCTCACTCTCCTCTTGCGTCTGCGTTTTGGTTTCCTGTATAATCCAGCTGTTGGGTTTGACCGTTACGTGACCTCCTCCATGCATGTGTTCAATTTCACAGCCGGCCGGGACGCCGTTGTGTGTTGCGTGTCAGAAGTCGGACACCTGTCCACCCTTGTCTTTTGTGTCGGACGGCCGCCTGAACTGTGCGGCGCGCGCGTCCGTCCGCTAATCCCGTTTTCTCCTCCCTAATTGGTTCCCGTGTGATTCTTTCTGTGTCATATTTCGTATTTTAATCACAGTGTTCTTCCTCCCCCCTGCCCGTTGTCATTGTGTTGTTCTCTCCCCCTTGTGACGGACGGGAGAATAGGCCCGGGAGTTCATAACTGTGTCACCTGCCTGCCGCACAATAATAGAGCTTCAGTAATGTCTGAAGGGTTGAATTGAACGGATTGAAAATTAGATTTTCAGCTGACAGTAGAATAGCTATTTTTGCTTCAATTTTTTTGGTAGTAAGGTTTTAGCCTCCGATGCATTTTTGTAAAATTATACACTTTTTGGTCAAATTCGCCGCATTTTTGTAAAATTTTAAAAAATGTTATCAACAACATGCTTGCTTGAACATTTATCCAATAATTCGTCACTAGATAACAATCTTCTCTTCTTACATTTCAAAATTGTCACAAAAAATTTAAATTCGTTCGCAAAAATTGGTAAATTTTTGTAACATTTGCAGCATTTTCATAAACTTCCCCACATTTTCGTACAAATTGCCCATGCTAGAGCACTAAGGGTTAGCCGATAGCTTCAGGTTAGCCGAAGGTTCTCGGCCCACGGTGAAGCCACCGCAGTGTGGTATTCCGCCAGTCCCGGTGTTTCACGGGGGGGGGTTCCGGGGGGGTTCCACCACACTCCATCCTCATCCACCATCTCTTCCAGACCTCCTCACCGCGCGCGGAGAGCGCCAAGTCACCGCTCAGACGCCGCAGAGACCAAAGCACGCTGTCCAGACTCTTCAACCTGGTGAGAACGCTCACAAACCACCCTCTCTCTCTCTCTCTCTCTCTCTCTCTCTCTCGCTGTGTGAAGACCTTGAACTGATAGTCGTTTCTTCTGTGTGTCTTTGTCTGAATGCCACAGTGATGCTATCGGCGGACAGGAGTGAGTAATGACTCGTGTGTCTGGATCCGTTCAGACCGCTAGTCCATCGTTGGCTCTCATAGACCATGTTGATTTTGTTAATACATCATTGATATGCTTTTGAAAGCAACGTCACTGCTACTTATCATTAACAGGCTTACGTTAAATATTTTGTACTCGCCACTTCGAATAATCCGAAACCTCGCGTCCTGTGTTACGTAAGCAGAGAGTTCCCGGAGCCGAGAGCAGACCGACCAACGCTCCTTAAAGCCCGCCGGCAATGTTCTTTAATAGCTCACCTTATTTACCCTTGTTCGCACATTCTCGACTCCTGCATCGCGTCTTGTGTTACGTAAGCAGAGAGTCCCGGAGCAGAGCGACCAGGCGAGGGCTCCACACACCCAGAGACCCGCCACAGACCCTGCAGGCCGCCCTGCTAACATTACCACTGGTGTTTTACTCCCTGTTATATAAAGTGTGCATATCTAGATTTTAAATATATAATATATAATATATGACTAAGTATGATATGGTTTAACTAAAGGTGTCTGTTGCATGGTTTGAGGGCACCGCGTCCGAGTGTCTCAACGCAGCACTGGGAACACTTCAAGTGTTAACCTCTCGGGGACGACATGTCGGAAGTTTAACGAAGTTCAACAAAGTTTAACAAAGTTTGAAGAATGTAACGGCGGCCAGAAGTTGGCTCTGGTATCGTCTGCTAACTTCCCCCCCGTCGCCCCGCTCCCAGTGAACCTGTCCTGCTGCAAGATTTACATACAAAAACAAAAAAAGTGAGATTATCCACTTTTTTTATATTTGTACATGCTGACATTTAAAAAATAAACTTTTTATCATGATGTATACACAAGTTTTTATTTACGACGTCCGGTTGGTCTGGGCTGTGAAATAAAGTGACCGAAACTTGGATTATAGATGATATGCAGAGGATCTTAGAAAAAGGAAACTATTTTGTGTTAAGTTTATCACAAATTCAGCTTTACAACAATGAACAATACTACTTATAGCGTACATGAAATAGTATAAAGATATACATTCTTAAAAACCCACCAACACTTGACATTGCTTTTATCCACCTTACAAGCGTCCCGAGTACACAAATGTCATCAACAGTGGACTTACTACTGCGTACATGAAAATATTATGAAACACCACAAGAGTTCTCTCACCGGAATCCATCCTCTAGAAGAATTACCCACCCACGACACTTTCAATCCTTTGATTTCCCTCACGCCAAAATCCACCCCATCGCCAAAGCTGCCTCGCACGACTACAGCAAATCTAAAATAAAATCCTACCTCAGAAGGAAGAATCCAGACCTCGGCCTCCCTCCGCAACTAAAGGCATTAAGAAAACCATCAATAGTCCCTGTGCTTCTTAAAGGAACCGCTCTACACAATCGAGACGTACACGCACGTACACCACTAGACAGAAAGCTGGACAGAGCCATAGACGCACTCAAGCAAGAGAGGTGTGCTGATACCCAAGTGGTGTGTGTGTGGAAGGTAAGGAGTGTGTGTGTGTGTGTGTGTGTGTGTGTGTGTGTGTGTGCGTGCGTGTGCGTGTGTGTGTGAGAGAGAGAAGGGAGTGTGAGAGAGTAGGGAGGGTGGGTGGGTGGGTGGTGGGGGGGTAGTTTGTTAACTGTCCCCTTTGAGATGAGACCCAAGAGCCATTAACATCCTTTGTGTGTGTGTGTGCGTGTGTGTGTGTGTGTGAACCACATTAAAAAGCCATCATACTTGTTTGCGGGGGCGGATCAGGAAAGGAGTTTTCTAGAAAGACAAGACATAGACTCGCCAATCTTCTCAGCACAAGCCATCATTCTCTGTGCGCTTCTCCGTTCATGATCTACCATTCTCATACGCCTGTTCTTTAGAGCCCCCCATAAGCGTTCTTCTTCGTTGTAACCGCAGACGTTTCACATACGTTTTCGTTTTCGAGTGTCCTCTCCCTCTTCTTGATCTGTTTCTTATTGCCTACTTCTAACAGCGTGTCTTTATATATTCAAATGATAGCGATCGAAGGTAGATCAAAATCCGTAAACTATCTAAGACCTTCGCCCCTGTTTGCTTGAATCCAAATTGCCAATTGGTCGCCGCGCTAGTTAACCGCTTCACAAAAAGAAGCATTAGAGCATTGTCAAAAGCTCCGTTCATCCTAAGTCTATAAGGATGTTCTACCGGTCCAAGCCCTCTAAGGATCTTTGTTAAGTCATACCTTTCAGTATTAATATGAGAAGACAGTGGTTGCCTAAAAACTTTTCTTTATTGTATAATTTATTTAACGTAAAGGGGTGACTAAACCAAACAAGACGTTAGATTTATATATCGAGGTAAATTTTATGTTGGTCAAAATTATGTAACACGATCGTTTTACGACACTTTAACCATTGGTAATCTTATGCATGTCCTTTTAGTGCTAGTTGTAGAATCAACCATGTTAGTTCATATTAACGGATAAGAATTATCGTTTGTACCTTTAAAATTGGCACGTATGCTTTGCAAATACCACCAGTGAAACAAATGTCTGAGGGTCACATGTTCTAAGTCATAATCTTATTACCCTCCATAGAATTTTGTAACACAATTATGTCAAATATAGAGTATCAATAACCTTCAAAACTTTTACCATTTCTACAATTCGATGATGCTCTTTATCAGGGGTGAAAAATCAAAAAAAAGAAACTCAATGAGTCCCTATAATAACACTAATTGCAGTCCGATAAGTTGCACTTTTATCACACATAATAACAAACGTTCTTACAACCGAAGAACCCGCACAGGCCTAAGGAGCACAGCAAAAGCCTCATATGATAGCTATGATATGCCAGGTTGTTTTGGGCAAAACAAAGGGATTGATTGTTTAAATCATTATACATTGTTTTATATGAAACATAAAATTCTATGTCTAAAATAGAGTTTAAAGTGGCAACGATAGTAGTTTCGTCAAAAGAGGCTGAGAGTCACAGAGGCAACGACGACCTGGGACGACCTCTGCCTTATTTACTACCATGGTTTAGTTGAAATTTAGAAGTTATTAATCAAACAGGTTGGAATACAGAGAAAACCAGACACAGCCAACCCAGTACGGCTCCATATATCCTTAATTTTATTTTTCATGTTTTTGTTCCGGCCATTTGATAATCACACTGATCAGTTTGAATTGAAGTCAGGAACTCAATTTCTACTCTCCCTGTTAGACACCCTAATGTTACTGTTGGTTTTTTGTTCATTCAGTTTGCAAAATGCACAATAGAATCAATAAAAGCAACTAACTGCTTTCCGCACCATCGTTGAACTCCTTCTCGATTTTTTGTTCTAATGAGCTGCCCCTCCTGGTGTCTCCCCCCCGCCATGCCCCTGATCTTACTCCCCAGCAACCAGCAATCTTATCCCAAAATACCTCAGTCTTCTTCCTGAAGCCTTATAGAATATTAACTCACCAACAAAAAAAAAACATCCTACAGGACCTTACCCTCCCCGCCCCCATCCCTTTCTGACACGGGAATCATTACTACATATCTTCACTCCTAATTTCAACTTACAATCCTCTCCAATAATTTCGACAACATGTTCTCTCCATTTCTTTTATCAGGATTGGTTTTAGTTCCATCTCAGCCATGAATCCCCTTAACCCACTCATTCTATACGCAAAATCTCGTAAAAGTTTACCAATACCGTACCGCACCATCCGATGGACATCTGTCGTCTTACTTGCTTTTTCGCAAGATCCGGTTCCCACAAATTCACCCTTAGAATTGGTATGAGTCCAGGTAATTGCTGGCATTTATAACATTCAAGGGAGCTCAAATTAATAATCCAGAGGATGCACCTCCCACCCGAGTCAGAATACATAGCCTCATCCGACAAAGCAACCCATTAACACTAACCTTAAGTCACCCATATGAACTCAACCACGACAGGTAACCCCCCCATCTCTATGTTCAAGACTAACCAGCACCACCACCACCTCCCTACCATCCTCCCTAAAAAAAAGACTCACCCTAAACAAATCCAAACCCGTCTCACCCACCATCAGTAAAACAAAAAACATTTCCTACTGCCACCTACCTCAACCACAGCCTAATCAAGGTCTCGAGCACATTTTCTCCTCCCTCTGTCCACAAGTACATGCAATATGTATATACTGTATAAATATATATATTTATACACAACCCCTTCTCCACCTTGGGATTCTCAGACAGCTTTTAACAATCCATCCTCTCCTCACATATCTGATCCATGCAGCTCTTTGACGCTCGCGTCGGCCACCTTTCCCTTTGAGGTACAAACTATAATATAAAACCCTGCTCCCTGGGAGACGAAGACATGAAAACACATCCTGTGAATCCCCCCCCCTGCCTCCCCCAGCCCCACCCCTTTTTACTGATTATAATTCCCGCCTGCGGCTTGTTTCCATCACGTCCGCGATTATGATCTCTCTTCTCCCGCCCCCACGAGAGACTTGTTGGCTTGTCGTGGACGAGGGAGACCTCTTGTGTTGCTCTGCGGGAACTATTCATACATTTTGACCTGAACACAACATTTCCTCGTGCTTCTTGTTGTTGTTGTTGTTGCTATTATTGTGAAGATAGACACAGAAAGAGAAGGCCGCGTGTTTGAGCGAGTCTTGTGCAAACTGTGTTTAATTTAAAACTCAGTGAGTACATTCACACTGGTGGTCCATAAAGAACAATATAAACTTTATATAGAAATACGTTTTAAATCCAACAACGGATCCCATGGAACACAATCAACGCAAATAAAAAAAAAGGTGACGTGATGATTGTGCCGGTTCTCTTTTTGTTTACCGCAAAAACAAAAACACGATTACTACCGTCCAAACACTTGTAAAGGGAATTATAATAACAATAATTTAATTTCAACCGGTGTGTTCCATGTGGATAGCATGAATACATTTGCATTCAGTCCTATTTATATATTATAATAAGACATACAGGCACGATTCCACTGCTTTCAACAAACAAAAATAATACAATGACGTTGGCGCATAGATGAAGAAGCTGAAAAAAAGATGAAGGTCTGAAATAGCTCAGGATTTCAACGGCAACAGTCTGGTCAGAACAGTGTCCTGCTCTGGAGAATCAAATCAGGATTCCTCATTTTTCATAGCTTCTTATTGGTCGACAGAAATGGGCGGGGCTTGTGCAAAGGAGTTCATACAAACGGAAGTGCTGTAAGCGAGAGAGAGAGAGAGAGAGTAAAGTAGAGAGTAGTTTCAACTGAAGCCCTCGCTCACCTCCTCCTTGAACACGTGACCGTGCAGGAGTCTGGACTGGGACCGCAGCTCGTCCATTCCTCCACCTACCCTCCCTCCTCCCCTCCTCCCCTCCTCCTCCTCCTCCTTCCTCCTCCCTCCTCCTCCTCCTCCTCCTCCTCCACCTCCCCTCCTCCCACTCCTCCTCCTCCTTCCTCCTCCCCCGTAGTCACCGTTTCCTCCACTCCCATCTGCCTCTGCCTGGTGCGTAAAAGCGCGTTTGGATGGTATGATTGATTTTTTGTTTTTGTGTTTTTTTTCTTTTTTCATCCAGTCAACATCTCTCACATGTCCCTTTTTCCTCAGTAATCCTCCGGCCAAATCACCTTCTTTCTCAGAGTCCGGGTCATCAATATGTTCCTGGCATCCCCCCTTTCTTCAGTCTTTTTCAGGTTATTTTCATGCTTAAGTTCTTGTGCTCAACTCAATCCATACCTGCTTTCATGCTTCATCTGTACTTCGCTATCTGTGCATGCTCTTCAGGCTTTTACTCCCTTGTCCTCAGTGTGTCATGAATTCACCTTTGCCCTGGTGCGATTCGTCCGTTTTGATAGCGTATCCGTATTGACATTAAGTACTGTTTGGTTCTCTAATGCCCTCTTGGGTAAGCTTCGCCTAGGACTAATTTTTTGTGTTGCGTTTTCGGTTCTTTCTCGTGGAGGCCTACGGTCTGTCCCCTGTCCTGCTAGCTTTGTTAGCCAGCGTATCCGTAACCCTAACCCTGGATGTTGGCACCCTGTTGTGTTGTCTGTTCGTCGTGTTCTCCGTTGACCGTGTACTATCCCTTGAGTACCTGGTCCTTTCCGTCCTTGATCCTCGTCTATCTCCTTCTCTCTCTCCCTCTTCTCTCTCACCTCACTCTCTCTCTCTCTCTCTGTCTCTCTCTCTGTTTCCCTCTCTCTCTCTCTCCTCCTGCTCTCTCTCCTCTCTCTCTCCTCTCAGAGAGGGGAGATCCATAGTTCGAATCAATCATGAATCATCCCCTTCATTGGTCCACAAGTTCTAGTCATCAATGTTTCTGCCTGTATCCTCCCTTAGTCGTCCCGGTGCCTGGGCCTGTGTC
>PIJE02007780.1:0-5000 GCA_002895965.2 Coryphaenoides rupestris | reverse complement strand
GTTATGGAACTCAAATTATTGACTGTACTGGTATTAGTGGTCTATGCGCATCGGATCAATCATTTACATTTAGGGCACTTGGCAGGTTTATCCAAAGTGGAGGAGAGACATGAAGAAGACATGAACGTCGGACAGCGGTGAACGTCGTCGTTGTACGACTGAGAACTTCCTGAGATCTTCCTGAGAGTTCTCTCGCCGCTTTTTTCCCGTTATTTTCCTTCCGTCGAGGACGTCTGGGTTTGTTATTTTCTATCGGTTTTTTTTGGGCGCGTGCCCTCGGCGCCGACTCCACGCCCCGCCCCTCGTAAACACTGACCGCTTAGGCCTGGGGCGGGAAGCTGGGGTCGCCGCGACGACGTGGGCCAGCATCCCTTCTGGCGGGAGACGAGACCCCGGGCGACCGCCACCCAGACTCACTGGAGGAACGCTGCAGTCGTCACACGCACATAAACACACAAACACACACACACACACCCGCACACATGCACACACACACACACTGCATGCATGCATGCACACACACACATGAACACAACACACACACACACATGCATGAACACCAAGACACAACTATTTCCATGCACACATACACACACATGAACACCAACACACACCTATTATCATGCACATGTGCACACACACACACACATGAACACAACACACACACACACACACATGCATGAACACCAAGACACAACTATTTCCATGCACACATACACACACATGAACACCAACACACACCTATTATCATGCACATGTGCACACACACACACATGAACACAACACACACACACACACACATGCATGAACACCAAGACACAACTATTTCCATGCACACACACACACACACACACACACACGGATGAACACTAACATACAACTATTATCATGCACACACACACAAACACACACACACACACATAAACACCAACAACGTTATAATCATACACACACACACACACACACACAACACATAAAAACTAAAGTGCAACTATAATCATACATGCAAAGACACACACACACACACACACACACAGATGCACAAATACAAACACACAGGGACGCACACTGAGGTACTCAAACATATTTATAAAACAGATATGATGTGCACACACACACACACACACACACACACACACACACACACACACACACACACACACACACACACACACACACACACACACACACACACACACGCCAACATCGACTCAAGCCAACAGAACCACTTATTTCTAAAAGCACACTTCGCCACAGAACACAGAACCCGTAGAACTTTCCTGGAATCGTCGTATTTATAGAACCGCCTCACATGGACGCATTAAAGTCACATCGCTACCTCAGCGTAAGATGTCGTAATTAATTGACAATTAGTAACGAAGCAATTAAGGAATGCTGTCATTTTCAAACCGGGTGCCTTTTTATTTTATTTTTCCACATTTCTCAGCTGTCTCGCTGCTCCAGTGCATTAGACAAGTTTAACAATCAAAATAAATTAAAGGGGTAATTTCAGCCATTTGGAAAAAGTTTGTCAACACACACACACACACACACACACACACACACACACACACACACACGTGTCACACATTCAGACTCATTATAAGCACGCACACACACACACACACACACACACACACATACACACAAGTCACACACACACTCACACAGACTCACTATAAACACACACACACACGCAAACACACACTCACACACTCACACACACATGCACACACACGTGTCACACATTCAGACTCACTATAAGCACGCACACACACACACACACACACACACACACACACACAAAACACACACATACACACAAGTCACACACACACTCTCACAGACTCACTATAAACACACACACACACACACACACACACGTGCCGTAAAACTTTAAGAGCATTGAGCCACCGATGCACCAATGACTTGGTCGCGTCCGTGGAAACAGCGTCATCATCATCATCATCATCATCATCATCATCATCATGTCGTGTCGGTGCTGGTCAGGTCCTGGAAGGAGCTCTCTGGCTCTCTGGGAGAGAGTGAGGAACCGTGGACCCCGGGGACCCACAGGAGGGCCCACCGGCAACAAGGACCCACCGGCAACAAGGACCCCACCCCCCACCACCCGGCCCCCCCGGCCCCCACAGCAGCGACCGCCAGGCAAAGGCTTAGATTTACAATCACTGCTCTAGACGTCACCGCCTGCACGTTAAGCCTCCCCCCCCCACCCACCTCTCCCCTCCATTATTCTGTCGCCCTAATGAGCTCGAATGACCCAATAGAGTAGAACAGCCGAAACAGCAGGCAAGGAAAAAAGAAACAGTCGAGTCGGGCAAATGTGCTCAAGATGGTCCAGGAGCGAGCGAAGCTTCTGGGAAAGAAAGCGTGGGCAAGCACACGACGTACGTACGTCTTCTGGAAACGCTTTGGAGGTGCGCTGGTTTAGGGCCCCCCCCCCCCCCCCCCCCCCCACCACACCCCTCTCTCCCGCCGCTTCGACGAAACCAAGGGAATTAAACACCTTTTTTTCGCCGACAGTGAAATATGCTCGCACAGTATTTGCACACAAGCGTTTTGATCGTCAAACAGATGAGAAGAGAAGAGAAGAGAAGAGGAGAGGGTGGGAAGGCCGGCGTGTCGTCGTCGGATGGATACGGAGCGTTCTAGCCCCCCCCTCCCTGTGTGCCGGTGACCCCGCGAGGATCCCTCTCCTCTCCCGGTGATTTACGACCGTGAGGTGACGCAGGGTTCGACAGACGGTGAGCGGCGAACGAACCAAACGGATACTGGATTTATCTGTTTATTATTGCAGCAGAATCTGCAATCTCACACTGTGTGTGTGTGTGTGTGTGTGAGAGAGAGAGAGAGAGAGAGAGAGAGAGAGAGAGAGAGAGAGAGTCGAGAGAGAGAAGAAAACCGGCAAACGTAAACCTTGAATTCTTTCGGAGTGTGTGTGCAAATGTCTGACGAGCGAGCTAGTGAGTGAGGGAATGTGTTTTTTTTTTGTCTTCCTGTCTTTATCACCGCCGGTGTCTCAGCGCGCCCCGAGTTCGACGCCAAGGACAACACCGTTCAAATAAAAGATTGTTCCGTTGCAGTCGTCGGGAAGACGTTCTCTCTTTTTTTTTTTCCCGCGAGCGCGCTGGAAATCAGTCAAACATTCCGCACGTCGCGGCGACTCGGCTTTGATTTAGCGCGACGTGAACGGAGCTGACGATCTTTAAGACGCGGCAAACGTCGTGACGGACGGAAGAAAGACAGACAGACAGAAAGAAAGAAAGGGATAAAAGAGATAAAGGAAATAAAGAAATAAAGGAAGCGTCACTTCGAACGGCAGATCATCAAAGTTGTAACGGTGTCGACGCTCGTCGCCGAGTCTCGCTTTGAATAACGGAGCGAAGAATTAGCGATGGCTCCTGATGCTGCTGCTGTGACTCCGTCGCCGTCGTCGCCGAGCTTTCGGATGTCGCCGACACGTCTCTCTTCGAAGACGTCTTGAATCACAGAGAGCGTCGGGATGCTTTGTGAAGTGAACGGGCCCTGGGTGTGTGTGTCGGTGTGTGTGTGTGTGTGTTGGTGTGTGTGTGTCGGTGTGTGTGTGTGTCGGTGTGTGTGTGTGTCGGTGCGTGTGTGTGTGTTGGTGCGTGTGTGTCGGTGTGTGTGTGTGTCGGTGTGTGTGTGTGTCGGTGCGTGTGTGTGTCGGTGCGTGTGTGTGTCGGTGTGTGTGTGTCGGTGTGTGTGTGTCGTGTGTATGTGTGTCGGTGTGTGTCAGGGTGTGTGTGTGTCGGTGCGTGTGTGTGTGTGTCGGTGTGTGTGTGTGTAGTTCGGCCTTTAGTGCTACAGAAGAAAGAAGGGTTTTCAATGGAGGAGGCTTCAGGATGTACAGATTGTGCCTGACGACAAATAAATGAACAAATAAATAAATCTCCATCCTGAATGTATTTATTAAACTATGAGGCAAGAAACACGCCGGACACACACGTCTGCTCTCTCTTGGAATGTCGTCTTATAAAACATTTTATGAGAGAAACGTTTCATTACAGTAAAAACAATCTTAACATTCTTTCTTTTCTCTCTCTCTCGGTGAGAGACTCTCTGACCTTTTTTCTTATAAAACGTGAGATCTTGGGAGCGTTGTCTCTCCAACACCCGCTGACATTGCATCCGCATCCCGTCGCCCATCGACTGCGGGATTCATCGCTCCGACGGCACCTTGAGTCAAAGCCGCGCAGATTTTGACTGACTTGAAACGAACACATTTATAGACATTCAACACACACACACACACACGCACACACACGCACAATTATGGCTTCAGCTGTGTACGTGTACACACATACATGCGGACGCAAGTACACAATAATACACAATATACACAATATACACAATAATACGACAAACAGGGCAACAAGTCGTCCATGGTTCCATAACATTACTTTAGTAAACCTTGTAAACAAATTGTGCACGGTTTGAATCTCATTGAGTAAATATAAAATAAATATTGAAAATATCGTACCTGGAATTGTACCGTGCTGGAAATATATATCCTTTTTAATATATTGTACATTATGGATTTAGGGTTTTGGACATTTTAAATATAAAATGTAAATATTAACATCCACATTTCTGTCTAACTTTGAATTGCATTCAAAACAAGCAAACTAATATTTATCCCTTAATATCCATCCTGGCAGAGAATCAACTGTGTGTGTGTGTGTGTGTGTGTTGGTGTGTATGTACTGTATGTGTATGTGTGTGTGTGTGTTGGTGTGTATGTACTGTATGTGTATGCGTGTGTGTGTTGGTGTGTATGTACTGTATGTGTATCCGTGTGGTGTGTGTTGGTGTGCATGTACTGTATGTGTATGCGTGTGTGTGTTGGTGTGTATGTACTGTATGTGTATGCGTGTGTGTGTTGGTGTGTATGTACTGTATGTGTATGTACTGTATGTGTATGCGTGTGTGTGTGTGTGTGTTGGTGTGTATGTACTGTA
>PIJE02007779.1:10000-11784 GCA_002895965.2 Coryphaenoides rupestris | reverse complement strand
GGATAAAACCATGAGCTAAAATTACTAATAGTAAAATAATAGAGAAATTGCATTCGGGTCTCAATGATATTTATCGCCCATTGGGCAGATATCAACGCGCACTAAAGACGACCAAATGTCCCGACCCGACCAGCTTAGCAACCCCCTCGTTTTCAAAATCATCATCTCCTGAAATGCTTCCAGAACCGAGACCTCCCTCAAGACCTCGAAGGAGTCGGCCTTCCCGAGGGGCGGTGTGGGGGCGGGGAGGCGGGTGAGGAGGGGGGACGTACAGGAGCATCGATATTAAGCCCCTCGACGATTTATGACGACCGGCGGAACCCTCAACTATCTCGCGCGCGTCCGTCCGTCGTCCTCCGTCCGTTCCTTCGGGCCCCGCCCGCCCGGCCGCCCGCCGGCGTAACGGAGGAAACAATAATATGTGGCTCGCGCCTGATGACGCTGACAATCTCTCTCTTTTTTAAAAAGTAAGACTGGGATTATATGGATGGAGATCCAGTTTATGCGGGAGTAGGGTGGAGTTTGAGACCGTCCTGCCAGTGATCCAGGTCGACTGGGTCTCGCGGTGACCCCCCTTGGCTCTCGGGTTGTAAACCACATCTGCTGTGTCCCCCCCCGCTACGCTAACCTCACCCCCTGATCCTGATACTGTATCACGTGACGATAGAGTATCAGTGGTATTATTCACAGTACATTATATTACAGCGCGTACGTGCTTTATCTGGCCGCCTGGCTGTTGCCTTTATAAATAGCTCAGCCTTGACCTGCGCACTAATAATTTAATTAGAGACATGCGGAGGCTTATTCAGCTCCTTCCAAAATGGAGCACGCGCGCACACACGACACACAACACACACTACACACGCACACACACACACACACACACACACACACACGCGCCACGCACATCACACACACACCACACACACACACACCACACACAACACACAACACACACACCACGCACACACCAACGATTTTGATAGTATGTGTTGGGCGGATGGAGTTTACACACCATTTTTAAAACTTAAAGTGTTCATACCATCACTTGCCTTGCATCTTAAGTCGATTGCACACGAAGTGAGGTCGCCTTTAAGAAATGTCTTCTCACTTCTGATGCATTCTGATTCATCAGGCCAGAAGCTGAAACTACATACAAACATACATATACACACATAAATACATACAAAGACATACATATACACACATAATACATCATACCTATACAATGTACATATAATATTATACACACATAAATACATACAAACATATATAGTACACACATAAATACAGAGACAAACATATATATACCACACATAAATACATACAAAGCATATATATACAGCACGATAATACATGCAAACAATACATATACACACATAAAACATCAAACATACATATACACACATAAATACATGCAAACATAACATATACACACATACGAATACATGCAAAACATACATAGTATACCATACAGTACATGCCGATCATATAACACATAGAACTACACTCCACAAGACATGATTATATACAGTATACCATCAAGTTATGCATACAAAACAGGAATGCTACAAACAGAAATACAGTGCAAACTGAAATATTATACAAACCTAAAAAATCACAAATATAAATAAGTATATACAAACAGACAAGAAGAACAACGGAGAAATACATACACACACGGAAATACTCTACATACACACAGTAATATGCACAAACAAATATATACAAACAGAACAAGTACATAAAGACAAGTAAGAAAGTACAACGCAAAACAAAACACA
>PIJE02007779.1:0-5000 GCA_002895965.2 Coryphaenoides rupestris | reverse complement strand
GCCCTGCACCCCCACCTCCACCCGCCGCCGCCCTCACCACCACCAACACCACCACCACCACCACCAACACCACCCACAACCATTTATTCATTTATTTTGCTGATGAGATCAAGCAAAAAATGCTAAATAAACAAATTTGCATTTTGATTTATTTTCCCCGGAAATAATCCTGTGTTCATTTTTTATTTTTCGGTAAACACTTCTCACTTCTCTCTCTCTCTCTCTCTCTCTCTCTCTCTCTCTCCCCCCCCCAACTCTACCTTGCAACTTCTGTAAAATATATCTCGACAACAGACAAACTTCCAGTCTTATTAGCCGTGTGTGCAGAGCGATGCGATGCGATGAGTTGCTGTCGGCGTCGCTAAGCTGAAACCTTATCAGTTTCTCGTCTCTCCGAAGGACGTGCCAGCAGGTAGGTTTATTATGTTGTTTGGTCAGCAGCTCACCGGGCTCCACCCATTCATACACGACGGTGGTGTCAACCATGCAAGGTAACAACCAACACGTCAGGAGCAGGTAGGGTTAGGTGGTGTCTTGCTCAGGGACACCTCCCACACTTTAGTAGGAAGAGCAGGTTAAGGGTTAGGTGGGTGTCCTTTGCTCAGAGACACCTCCACCAGCTTAGCTAGGGAGGAGCAAGGTTAGGTAGGTGGTGTCTTGCTCAGAGACACCTCCACACTTAGCTAGGAGGAGCAGGTAGGGTTTAGGTGGTGTCTTGCTCAGGGACACCTTCCACACTTAGCTAGGAGGAGGCAGGTAGGGTAGGTGGTGTCTGCTCAGGGACACCTCCACAGCTTAGTAGGAGGAGCAGTAGGTCGAGGTGGTGGCGTGCTCAGGACACCGCCACACTTAGATAGGAGGAGCAGGTAGGGGTTAGTGTGTCTTGCTCAGGACACACCTCCACACTTTGGCTAGGAGGAGCAGGTAGGTTAGGGGGTGTCTCGCTCGGAACCTCCACAACTTAGATAGATTGAGCAGGTAGGCGTTGGTGGTGTCTTGCTCAGGAACACCGCGCGACACTTAGCTAGGTAGGAGCAGGTAGGGTTAGGTGGTGTCTCGCCTTCAGGGACACCTCCACTACCTTAGCTTAGGAGGGGCAGGTAGGGTTAGGTAGGTGTCTCGCTCAAAGGGGCCACCTCCACACTTAGGCTAGGAGGAGCAGGCTGGTTAGGTGGGTGTCATCCGCTTCCAGGGAAACCCGTCCACACTCTAGATAGGGAGGAGCAGTAGGTTAGGGGTGTCTTGCTCGAGGAACACCTCCACACTTTGCGTAGGAGGAAGGGGGAGGAGCCCGGTGGATGGAACCAGCAACCTTCCTGTTGCCAGACGACCGCTCTTTATCCCTCCTGAGCTGACTGCCGCTCCGTGTTGTCTGTATTCCATTTGTGATTACTCCACAATCAAAGCACTGCACACAAACAATCCCTCAAACCTAATATTTCTAATCTCTCTTCTCTCTCTCTCTCTCCTTTGATTATTTTCTAATGCCGCGCGGGGGGGAGACGCTCGAGTGCCCGCGCCCGTCTCTCCGCGGCCCGGCGTTAGCACGTTAGCACGTTAGCGTGCAGGTGTTTGTGGGTAAACACAGATTGCAGCTGGTACATACGTGTACGGAGGGGAACGGGGTGTGGAACGGAATCAATCAACATATCTCCCCCCCCCCCCCCCCCCCGCCCCCCCGGAGCTCATCTCTTGATCAATTATTGATGTGTCGACGAGAGGCCCGGCAGCTACTATATATAAAAGATCAACCTCCAAGTGTTTCTCTTCCCGCCCTTATCTTAAGAACGTGCACGGCGCGTGTGTGTGTGTGGTGTGTGTGTGTGCGTGTGTTGTGTGTGTGTGCGTGTGTGCTGTGTGTGTGTGTGTGTGTGTGTGTGTGTGTGTGTGTGTGTGTGTGTGTGTGTGTGTGTGTGTGTGTGTGTGTGTGTGTGTGTTGAGTGTTAATGCTGCCGAGGTGTCGATGGGGGTGATGGGCGATTGGTGTTTCCGCAGCGGGTGCTGGATAACGGAAAGGAAAGACGAGTTATAAGTATAAGGAGAGGGAGGAGGGAGGAGGGAAGGGGGAGGGGAGGAATCAGGAGAGGAGTCGATGCGGGGTGATGGTGGAGGTGATGGTGGTGGGTGGTGGGGGTCGTGGTGGTGGGGGTGGTGGATGGTGGGGGTTGGGGGGGTTAATGTCGATGGGCGTGCTGACAGAGCATGTTCCCGCTGCTGCTGCTGCTGGCCTCCTCCCAACCGTGCTGTCAGTCAGGTTGCCAGGCCTCTTCCGTCGCAGGACTCACACGACCGACGACGTCGTAGCGACGCAACGACGACGACGACGACGACGACGACGACGACGACGGACGACGAACGACGACGACGACCGACGACGACGACGACGACGGACGACGACGACGACGAAAACGACGGACGACGACGACGATGGACGACGAACAGCAGCGCATCAGCAGCAGGCGATCAGCAGCAGCAGCCAAGCCCAAGCAAGGCAGCATCGCATCAGCAGCAGCAGCAGCAGCCAATCCACATCCTTTCTGTGTCTCTTTGAGGGTAACCTTGCGGGCCAGTGAGAGGCGAACGAAGGATCTTGCAGCGGTGGCAGTTTATCGAGGGATTACTGACGAGTTCTGGTGTGATGTGTGATCTATAGAGACTTGGTTGGCCGTGCAGTAGTGTACAGTATGTACTCTGCAATAATGTATATTCCACACGTACTAATTAATGAGTGACGATAATTGATAAATGTGTACACAACACAACACAAAAGACTAAATGTATGAGGCATTCATATAACCAACGATGTGTTGGGAGATGGCTGATGGTTTGTAAGACCAGTATAGTGGAACGTGAATGTTTTAGTGGCACGAGACGTTGTGTTGATTATAAAAGTGGATGTCGTTGTGGGAGAGTGGGGTGGGTGGGGTACAGCCTCACCTGGCCCAGTTAGAGTCTGGGGTGGGTGGGGCTACAGACTCACCTGGCCCAGTTAGAGTCTGGGGGGTGGGTGGGGCTACAGCCTCACCTGGCCCAGTTAGAGTCTGGGGGGTGGGTGGGGCTACAGCCTCACCTGGCCAGTTAGAGTCTGGGGTGGGTGGGGCTACAGCCTCACCTGGCCCAGTTAGAGTCTGGGGTGGGTGGGGCTACAGCCTCACCTGGTCCAGTTAGAGTCTGGGGTGGGTGGGGCTACAGCCTCACCTGGCCTGAGTTAGAGTCTGGGGTGGGTGGGGCTACAGCCTCACCTGGTCCAGTTAGAGTCTGGGGGTGGGTGGGGCTACAGCCTCACCTGGCCCAGTTAGAGTCTGGGTGGGTGGGGCTACAGCCTCACCTGGCCCAGTTAGAGTCTGGGGGTGGGTGGGGCTACAGCCTCACCTGGTCCAGTTAGAGTCTGGGGTGGGTGGGGCTACAGCCTCACCTGGCCCAGTTAGAGTCTGGGGGTGGGTGGGGCTACAGCCTCACCTGGCCCAGTTAGAGTCTGGGGTGGGTGGGGCTACAGCCTCACCTGGCCCAGTTAGAGTCTGTGGGGTGGGTGGGGCTACAGCCTCACCTGGCCCAGTTAGAGTCTGGGGGTGGGGGGGGCTACAGACTCACCTGGTCCAGTTAGAGTCTGGGGGTGGGTGGGGCTACAGCCTCACCTGGTCCAGTTAGAGTCTGGGGTGGGTGGGGCTACAGACTCACCTGGTCCAGTTAGAGTCTGGGGTGGGCGGGGCTAACCACGGGTTGCAGACTCCAATAAAAGTGCTTCGACCGGCGCATCGAGTTTGTTCAACTATCAACGAGTAAAAGAGAGTTGTGTACTTGAATGTTTTGTGTTCTGATTGGCTCCTTGTATCTGACTGATTGTATTTGTTGGTGTGTTATCTCGGAGGGTTTTGATTATTATACGCACGGATTTTAACATTTTTAAACTGTAACAGGTAAACTTAATGACTGCGTGAACTATCCATGCCCACCGAGGGACTGTCAAGCCACTGTCAATGTTTCTCTGTACTTGTCCCTCACAAATAAATGAATTATTATAATTATTGTTTGGATTTGTCACCCAATAGATCACAGCATGGCTCGCGGTCGCCGACGGTAGAGTGACACCCGCTTACAGTAGTTTTGACATTCATTAATTAATTAATTAATTCGGCGATTAAAATCATTTGTCACTACTTGGGGCTTACTGTATGATGTGTTCGTGTTGGTGTTGGTGGGCCCCAGACAGAGGGTCTACTGGTGCCACTGGGGGCCCCCCTGGCTTAGCAGGAGAGGCGGTGGGTGGGCCGGTGGGGACGGACTTCTTTTCCTTTTGCAAACATCATTAGTGGTTCTAATGAGGAGGAGCGTCGGAGTTCGAGAGCGTCTCGGCGTGTAAAGGACGGAGGCTCGGTCGTAGCGTAACCTTGTTTCCGGGGGAACGGTGGGGGACGAAATCCCGGGGTCGTTCATGCATGTGGTGTCGTGTCGTGTGTGTGTGTGTGTGTGTGTGTGTGTGTGTGTGTGTGTGTGTGTGTGTGTGTGTGTTTACAGAGACGCCGACATCCATTACCGTGTCCACAGAAGCACAGCGAGATAAGAACTCCTCTCTCCCTCCTCTCCCGACTCCCGACTCCCGACTCCACCGCCACACACTCACATTAACATTTCTATCACAATCGGATAATGACATTTCCCCTCCACACACACACACACACACACACACACACACACACACACACACACACACACACACACACACACACACACACTCGTGGTCGTAGAGTCGGCAGCGTTTATGTTTACGTGACGGATTAAAAGTGTCAGCGTTCAAAAAGGTAATTATTCCCCTTGGATAAGCAATGCTCGTATCACTCTCTCTCTCTCTCTCTCTCTCTCTCTCTCTCTCTCTCTCTCTCTCTCTCCGCTCTCCCCCAGACTCTCTCTGCCACGACCCCGGAGGCCAACGTTTGGAGATAGATACATCGATCGATGGATAGATGGATGATAGATAGATTGATAGATAGATACATCATCTT
>PIJE02007778.1:0-11787 GCA_002895965.2 Coryphaenoides rupestris | reverse complement strand
AACAAGGCCGGTCAAAAGTTTTGGGCCCCAGGCCATTTGGGGACCACAACCATGACCCCCTTCTTTTTTTATTTTTTTTATTCCTTGCGATACCTCGCACTGAACATGTCTTCTCCTCCTCCCTCCTTCCTCCTCCTCATACTTCTCTTCCTCCCCCTCCTCTTCCTCCTCCTCCTCCTCCTCAACCTCCTCCCCCCTTCATTCCTCCTTCCTCTACCTCCTACTTCTCCTCCTCCCCCTCCTCTTCCTCCTCCTCCTCCTCCTCCTCCTCCTCCTTTTCCTCCTCATACTTCTCTTCCTCCTCCTCCTCTACCTCATCCTCCTTCTCTACCTCCTCCTCCTCCTCCCCATCCTTCTCTACCTCCTCCTCTACCTCCTCCTCCTTTCCTTCCTCATACTTCTCTTCCTCCTCCTCCTCTACCTCATCCTCCTTCTCTACCTCCTCCTCCCCCTCCTCCTCCTCCTCCTTTTCCTCCTCATACTTCTCTTCCTCCCCCTCCTCTTCCTCCCCCTCCCCCTCCTCCTCTTCCTCCTCTTCTTCCTTTTCCTCCTCTTCCTCCTCCCCTCCATCTCCGTCTCCACAGGGAGATCTTCGGGAAGAAGATCGCCTGCAGGACCGGGGTGTACGACCAGGACGACAAGGTGCCGTCGAAGCTGCTCAACATCACCCTGCGGTACGGCAAGAGCACCAGTGTCTCCGTGAAGGAAGCCTTCCAGTTCCTGGAGAACCCCATCCTGATGGACCACCACCCCAAGAGCAGCTTCGACTGGTTCGTTGTTGTTTTTCTCGATGTTTTCTTCAGTTTGCAGACGAGCGGTGGCGACATTTTGTTTTTGTCGTCATGATTATTGTCTTTTTCTGCGTTTGTTTTGTGTTTGTATATCGGCGGTTTGGCTTATTAGCGGGTCTGATTGCGGTTTCATGCGGTCTGAGGTAAATGGAAGGTATGATTCACAAAGGTTGTTTTCGGGCCGTTTCCTTGCCTTCGACGGCGGAGCCCCAGAGTTGAGACTCCGAGAGCAGAGTGGCAATAATTGCGCTAATCTTAACAACAACAAAAAACAGAGAAAGCCATTAAATGACGGCGTCATCGGAGAAAAACGAAATCGCGTTTGTGTGAAATTGAATTGTTTTTGAAAAAAAATTAAAAAGGGGCAGTCGTGAGTCGGCGACGTGAGTAACTGTTTGTGTTCGGAAAATGAAATCATATCGTTTGTTCTGCAAACATTAGTACAACGCGCCGCGTATTGTAGAAACCTGAGCAATTGGTTTCAAAAGATTGGTTTCAAATAATGATTACATTGTTAAACTGCAATGTCTCTGCATAAAAAAAACAAACACACAAACAAACAAATGGTTATGAATGATCAGGCCTCACGATTACAACATCGGGGAGGCAGAAAAATCACCCACACACTTCCTGTTAGGTCCCTAATGAGGTGTGCAGGGCTGATGAAGTGATGAGTATTAAGTATTAATTGGAGTATTAAGCACCAGAGACATTAATAGAAAAGGTATGTGGATAAACAGAGTGTGTTGTTGTTGTGTGTATGTGTGTGTGTTGTGTCTGTGTGTGTGTGTGTGTGTTGTGTGTGTGGCCCCCACACAGCGGGGGCCGGAGTATCCGCGTGGTGGGCTCCGGGTTCGACATCATCCAGGAGGCCGTCATGGCGGTGAAGGCCGTGGGGGGGGAGAACCAGCACGCCGAGCCCATCGCCACGCAGGTTCGACTTCCGACCGCGCTTGTGGTTCACGCGTCAATGTGTTGTTTGAATATGTTCACCCGCACAAACACACACACACAGCCTTGCACCTTAAGCAAGCAAAGTGTTTTACTGTCACATAACTGCATTGGCTGCCACTTTATTTTGGGATTCATTTGAATTACTTTTAAAGCCTTTTAAAGCCCATATATTTCTGATCGTTTATACCCCTATGAGATTGCATTTAATGGATTGCATTTATAAAGCGATTTACGGTTGCCTCACATTCACCCGACCATGCAAGGTAACAACCAACACGTCAGGAGCAGTTAGGGTTAGGATGGCGTCTTGCTCAGGGACACCTCGACACTTAGCTAGGAGGCGGGCGAACCGGCAACCTTCCTGTTGCCAGACAACCGCTCTCATACCTCCTGAGCTACTGCCACCGCTGTCACATGTACATCATCACTGCAATTGCTGCCGCTTTATGTTCGGATTGATTTGAAAATTATTTTTAATTACTTTTTAAGCCAAGCAGGATAATGATCAATTATGATCATTTATCCTGCTACGAGCCGGGAAACACACTGAGATCCATTTATATACTGGATATAAATAACACAGGCCCAGTTCTTGTGACATGGCAGGCGACAGTACACAAAGAATTGAGGGAAAAAAGATAAAATAGCAAGACGAGAACATCATTTTTTGTAGATATACTGTATATATGCATTGAAAATATCTGTGTATATATATATATACAGTATGCACACATATATACACACCTTACCTGTTATCATAATCATCCGTCGTTTATTTGTTTCTTTATTTGATTCTCTAGTCAATTCCTGCCTGCCATCCGTTTAACACTAAAAACTAAAAAACTATTTTATTTGGTCGATTTTAGTTTTTGAAAAACCAGCAGCAATCCGTCATCAATCCCGTCCCCCCTGCACCATAACGGGCCTCCGTGATCACACCAGTGATTAGTCTGAGCCCTGAGCAACACACCACACACACACACACACACACACACACGTACACCTACACACACACACACACACGTACACACACACACACAGCCCAACTGCCAACAATCAATGAGAGTCCATAAACCACAACGACTCCTTTCTTCATCTCACTTTCACGACCGCAAGTCCCCTAAACATGTCAGATTGGGGATAGCTACAGCACTGTGGCACACACACACACGCACACACACACACACACACGCTCACACACACACACACACACACACACACACACACACACACACACACACATCAAAGCCCCCTCCGTCTCCGTCAACTATGCTCCATACTACCGGGGAAGGACACTAAAAGTCTCTGTTGGTCCCTAGGAGCGCAGTTTATTTTTTCTCGTCTTTCATTTGGAGCAGGGGGAATGCTATCGTTAAAGCGCTGGCGTTACGCTCGCGGGAGACGACGTGAGGAAGGCTCTCTCTGTTCCGTCTGAACTCCCCCCCTCTGTTCTGCTCGGTGCCTGCCCAGCGTCCCCCCTACCCTGACAAGACACCACACAGATCCCACATCTCCGCACCTCCTGTGAAGCTTTGAGCTCAAATGAACATTGGATGTAAAAAAAAACAACAAAATCAGCCGAGCCAAGTTAGGCTCATTTCCTTCTCTCTTTTCTCCCTGTCTGTCTCTCTGTCTGTCTCTGTCTCTCTGTCTGTCTCTCTCTTTCTCTGTCTGTCTCTCAGTCTCTCCCTCTGTCTGTCTCTCTCTCTCTCTCTGTCTGTCTCTTTGTCTGTCTCTCAGTCTCTCCCTCTGTCTGTCTCTCAGTCTCTCCCTCTGCCTGTCTCTCAGTCTCTCCCTCTGTCTGTCTCTGTCTGTCTCTCAGTCTGTCTCTCTGTCTGTCTCTGTCTCTCTGTCTGTCTCTCTCTTTCTCTGTCTGTCTCTCTGTCCCTCTGTCTGTGTCTCTGTCTCTCTCTCTCTCTCTGTCTGTCTCTTGTCTGTCTCTCAGTCTCTCCCTCTGCCTGTCTCTCAGTCTCTCCCTCTGTCTGTCTCTGTCTGTCTCTCTGTCTGTCTCTCTGTCTGTCTCTCAGTCTCCCCCTCTGTCTGTCTCTCAGTCTCTCTGTCTCTCTCTCTGTCTCTCTCCTCTCTCTCTCTCTGTCTGTCTCTTTGTCTGTCTCTCTCTCTGTCTGTCTCTCAGTCTCTCTGTCTGTCTCTCTCTCTCTCTCTGTCTGTCTCTTTGTCTGTCTCTCAGTCTCTCCCTCTGTCTCTCTGTCTGTCTCTCAGTCTCTCTCTCTGTCTGTCTCTCAGTCTCTCTCTCTCTGTCTGTCTCTTTGTCTGTCTCTCTGTCTCTCTGTGTCTCTCTGTCTCTCTGTCCGTCTCTCTGGCTGTCTCTCTCGCTGTCTGTCTCTCTCTGTCTGTTTTTTCTTTACCTATTGCTTCATCCGGTCTGTTTGTTATTGGGTCTGACCGGGTCTCTCTCAGGGAGAAGCCTCGCTCTGAAACCTAGAAAAATCTTCACATTCGTTGAAACTCGGTTAGAGTTCCTTGTATTTCTCTGACGGGATTCTTTTCATCATGTTGTCAGACACTTACAATAAAAATGTGAGCCTGTCCGTGGCAAAGAAACAAGCTATTGACCCAGAGGGTTACATTTGCAGCCTGTTTTGTGTCTGACGGTGGAAGGCAAGCGTTCTCGCTCAATACCGCTTGTGTGCGGTAGTCACCGTGACCCAAAGCAATGGGAGAATAGGGGCCAGGTTGAACAATCCCCAAATTATCCTTTAATGAGACCTACATTTATATTCACATTTGCATTTAGGGCATTTGGCAGAAGCTTTTATCCAAAGCGACTTACAAAGAGTACATTTGTTGAAGGAGAGACAGCAATATATCACTGTGGTACATAAAGATAATAATAGAGCTGGTTTCAATCATTCATAATTACGAGGCTAATAGAACGAGTTTCATAATTGCGAGGTCGCCTGCATAATAGCTGGGATTAAGAGCAGAAGTGCCATTCTGAGTGCATTACCAACATCTAAGAACATACAATATGCTAAACAATGCTAAGGACTATTAATAATACCAAGACGTACAAACCTTGTTTGTACTGTATCGCTATGTAACCTGGCACAAGAATTTCCTTCGGGATAAATAAAGTTCTATTCTATTCTATTCTATTCATGCAGGTTAGTGCTAGGGTTAGAGACCTATGTTAGAGACCTAGACCACAACGACGACCCTTACCTCAAGCATGCTGGAACTGCAGATGTGAAGACACAAGTCAGCCGCTCTGAACGCGTTTGATTGATTTGTCTTTCCTGCTTCCCAATAAATCCCACCATGCGGTCTCTGTTCTACGTAGATAGACTCTATTATATACTTTTATCGTGGAATACGGCGACTGTTCTCTTTATTTATTCATATCGTGGGCGAGAAGAGAAGGAATTCTTTCAAAACACGATAAAACGGCTGCTTTTTTCTTTTTAAATATAGAAATACGTTTTCTCTATAAAAAAAACGTTTTTTAAAAACTCTTCATCTCCGCGAGCAGTGAGCCAGTTACTTGCGCTATTTATGTAATTTTTTATTTTATTTTTACACTTTTGCGTATTGCTAATCTGTGTGTGTGTGTGTGTGTGTGTGTGTGTGTGTGTGTGTGCTCATGTGATATTCATGTGCTTGGGATGTTTTTATTTTGTACTCATTTGTACAAAATAAAAATGTCTCTTCCGTTCGCCGTCACTCTCCTCTGTGAGCTGACGGGTGTTTAGCGCGGCGCCGCTGTATTCATAAAGTGGCTCCCAAGCGAGTAAAGAAATATACAAATATAAAAACAGAAAAACACATTTGCACTGACTGCTTAAAATATCTACACCTACTACCATGGCGTAATTATTTGACATTGTCTTCTGTGTGTGTGTGTGTGCGTGTGTGTGTGTGTGTGTATGTGAGTCTGTCTCTGTGTGTGTGTCTGTGTGTGTGTGTGTCTGTGTGTGTGTGTGTGCACGAATATGTGAATGTGTATGTATGCGTGCATGTGTATGTGTGCGCGTGTCTGTGTGTGCATGTGCCTTTGTGTTGTATGTCTGTCTGTCTGCCTGTCTGTCTCTTTGCATGTGTGCGTGCGTGCGCTGTGTGTGTGTGTGTGTGTGTGCGCTTGTGTGTGTGTTTGCGGACGCCAGAGGTCTCACAGCAAGAACGACACGGTGATCGAGTTCCTCTCGCCCACCGTGAACCGATCCTTCGAGGGCCAGCCGCTGAGGGCCTACGTGCACCTGGACAACCAGCGGCGTGAGCTGAAGCCCTTCGACTACTACCCCGACCCCACCTTCCACGACCTGCCCAAGAAGGTCATCACCGAGAACAGCATCATCAGCGTCACGGTGAGCAGGGGGGGGGGCGCCGACCCGTGGCGTGATTGGCTGCCTGCTCTAGCCAATCACCAAGCTGCACGGCGACGTTCGTTTGTCTTTTCGTTTTGGTTTCTATTCCGATCTTTTGTCAGGTGACCCAGGTGCACTGGTGCCGGTCGCCTGTGCTCCTGTGAAGTCTGTATCCCGTGATGAAGTTAGTGCGATGACATTTTCTCAAATTCAGATTGCGTGTAAAACGGGTAACTGTGCGTAGTGCATAATTGTACGCGTGAGTGATTTATTTTTCTTTCTTTTTTTCGCGCATCAAATGCTCATCCTTTCCTCGGCTTCACATACACGTCTGAATCAAAAAGATTTGGGCAACAACACATATTCATCACGCCGGTGATTACCGGCATCTATCATTTACAATCTATTATGACTCTTCCCGGAGTCGCTAAGTGCATTCGCTTTTTAATATTTAATTTCCCTGCGAATCCCGCTAGATTCCCCTGTGGTGCCAATTACACCCATTTACTCCAGCGATACACTAATTTACCAAGAACTCGATTCGGCTGATCCAGCCACGAAAACTGGTAAGCCAGCGTGTTGCCGTCGTCGACACGGTTACAGATAGACACACACGGGCCGCGAAGATAGCATTTTAGTTCCATCCCGGTTCGCTCTTTCTCTCTTTTCCTTCATTTTCACCCCACCGAAATCTCTTAGGGGGTCTGGGGTGTAGCTAACAGGGGTCTCGAATGCAAGTCCTGGGGTTTGTTTTTAGGAACTGGTTTTTCGACGCCGCTCGGAATCACGCGATTAGATTTGCATCGGGCCGTCTATGCATCTCCTATACCGCTCCCCGGAATAACAATACCTTGGGATTGCTACGGGGGCTCACTGCGGGAATTTCAATGAGTTCATCTGCTAAGCCAGGAGCATTAGACGGTGTTTAAACATTGGATTCTCATGTGTTAAGGTGGCTGTGTGTGTGTGTGTGTGGTGGTGGTGTGTGGTGTGTGTGTGTGTGTGTGTGTGTGTGTGTGTGTGTGTGTGTTGTGTTGTGTTGTGTGTGGGGGGGGGGGGTGCTTCAGGAAATCTATTTAATTTAGAAATCACTTAGAGAGGTGCTGCTGCAACCAGGACTGTATTTATTAAAAGGAACAATCTCCTTGGGGAAATGAGGGTTTTGCAAAATGCTAGAAACTAATCAGTATTAGAATTAAATTTAAAGAAGTGTAATCCGTGCAGTGGAGGTGGTTTCCCGTGCTCCATCGTCAGGCTCCTCACAACGTGTTCTTGTACTTGTAATCCGTCCAACTCACCGCCTAACAGTTTGCTTGTCACTCATCATGTAAAGAAAGGGGATATAAATGTGTGTGTGTGTGTGTGCGTGTGTGTGTGTGTGACCAACACAGCAGCATCGAGTCACAATACAGCAACAACTTAATTAACATGACTGGAGGATGTCCAGGCCGTTACAGTCGTATAATTACGTACAAATCACACTCACCTTCCGGCGCTGCCATATCGTTCAAGCCTTACCGCCCGTACATCGTCGAGTCACAATACCACAACAACTCCATTAACATAGCTGGGGGAATTTCAGTTCCACGCATGTAATGTAATTACTTACCAGTCACTCTGAACTTCAGACAGCATTGCTGTAGCACTACAATATCTGTCATCCAACCACCTGTAGCGAGAGCTCCACTAGACTAGGGCTGGCTGATATCTGGCTAATATCTTCAATCATCGATAGATATAGGTCATTGAATATCCTGATAACGATATATACATCACATCACGATATAGCATTGTGAGAGTGTGTGTGTGTTTGGTGGCTGGCTGGCTTAATTTGCCTCACCTGACCCAGTTAGAGTCTGGGGGCGGTGGGGCTGCAGGCCTGTGGTGCATTGGCTAATCAGTGCACCACAGGTTAAGTCAGCCACCAGCGCACACACACACACTCCGGGGAGCGCTAGCATTCTAGCAGGGTACCACCAGCTCTGTCTGCCATTTTAACAACTGCTTACAATAAACCACCACTTTTCACCACAAACCTGCCTGTGTCCTTGGAGGAGGCCTGAACTAAGCCACCTATGTGGCGTTGTGGCAAAGTTTAGAAAATGACATCACTTTCGTGTTTAGTGTACGAAACCCCTCAAAAATCTAAATATATTAAAAATAAGCCAATAAAAGGTGCAATTTTGCCCAATATCAGTCTATATATCACAATATCTATATTAACATGGTGTGGAGTTGTGTTGTGTATGTGTGTATGTGTGTGTGTGTGTGTGTGTGGTCGGTTGGCGCGTTTAAGGTCAGCCTCACCTTTTGAGCCCGAGTCAGGCTCCTTAGATGTTAGATGCTGGGGGGGCCTCACACTGCTCTTCTCTGTCCCACCCTTCTAGGCGGCGGGCTTCTCCAAGGCCATACGCCAAGGAGCCCAGGGTACGGGGAGTGACGTCAGTGCCTGCGTCAACACCCTGCAGGACGATAAGCTGCTTTACTGACTCCGCCCTCCAAGCAGCCAGTTGCCCGCTCCAAGCGCCCCGCCGCAGACACGCGGTCCGAGCCTGACCTGCTTGGTCAGCTCACCACACACACACACACAGGCCACACACACAGACACACATGCCCACATTCACAAGCACATACACACACACATGCAGATACACACGCATGCACGTGCACACACATGCACATACACACATGTGCATATACACACATGCAACACACATTAACACGCATGCAAGCACGTACAACATACACACGCATGCCACGTACACACGCATTCACACACCCACACACACACACACATCACACACAAACACAGACACTCATGCCAAAACATGCACATACACACACACACACATGCAGATGCACACGCATACACGTGCACACACATTTGCACGTTACACACGCGTGCATATACACACATGCCACACACCATGAACGCACATGCACATTACACACGCATGCACGTACACACGCATGCACATACACACACACACATCACAGGACACTATGCACATGCACACGCCATGCATGTGCGCACACATGCACGTACACACACAACACACATGCCAAGCCTTGCACACACGCACAAACACATGCATACACACACACACACACACCACACTCTCTCACTCTCTCTCACTTCACTCACTCACTCAACTCGTTACATACACACACACAACACAACAGATATAATCACATGCCAGATGTCATGGCAGAAGATGCCATTTTTGATTGAATCTCGTTCAGTATATTTGTGGGTGTGTCTTTTGTGACCTCCGCTCTCTTCAGAGCGCTTGCGTTCTCACACGGCGAGTCACGCCACTTGCAGCCCAGTATTATATTTAATTGCAGCCCGCGATATTTCTGATCATACAATGTCTGTCCTTCAACTATTGTTCCGTCGTTTTGTATGACAGAACTCGCTGTGAGTGTGTGTGATGTGTTGCGTGTGTGTGTGTGTATGTCCTGTGTGTGCGCGTGTGCTATGTTGCGTGTGTGTTGTGTGTGTGTGCGTGTGTGGTGTTGTGTGTGTGTGTGTGATGTCGAAAATTCTCAGCCGCTTATCAGTGCCTCAGTTCTCCACCTATGAAAGACACAGTGGACCCTACTACCGGGAGCCTGACGGGAGGCAAACTATATTATGATTATTATGTTGGTCTGTCGCTAATATTTCCTGTGGGCTGTTTTTAATTGCGGTTGTACTTATCATGCGGCCGGCGAAAAACATGTATGCCTTCTAAACTAAAAATATGCACAGCCGCCGTGGGCTGTCGGCGATTGTGGAGGTTCGCTCGTTAATTCCTCTTCGTTGATCTTATTCCCACCTGCTGTCCTCTCCTCCTCAAGCCTTGGCGAAAGGACAAGAGTGTGTTGAGGAGAGCTGCGGATAGCTGTGGTGGTGGGGGGTGGTGGTGGTTGCGTAGTGGTGGTGGGACTGGGAAGGCGTACTGGGCGGGTTGGCTCGTGTTTGCAAAGGTACTGCGGCATACTGGGATCCTCAGTGCCACAGTGCCCTCAACCGTCATGCCCGTGTGCACCCGAGCAGCCACCACATTTGTGTTAAGTCGTGATGACAAATGACTCGTTTAATGACAAATATTTCCAAAAGTCGATGTACGCTGTTGAATGCAAGCTTGCGATACAATGCGTCTGTCAACACACACACACACGCACACACACACACACACACACCACACACACACACACACACACACACACACACACACACACCACCGCGTGTTCACCAGGCCAAGCTAGGGTATGCGTGTCGGAGTGGTTGTGTAAATCAGCTAAATTATACATATATAGTAAATCGTATTTTTGCCGAGTGGCGGAATTAAAAGTAAAGACTCGTGTAATAATGATGGACGCACGGCCATGCCACATTTTTCCCACTTAAATTAAGACGCAGGGATCCGTTCCATTCAGGTGGCGGCGGGTCGGTGGGTCGGTGGTGGCTTTTGGTGGGTTCTCCGAATGAACTACTGAACTACTTAATAGCCACGTTGCGTTTGGTGGTTGGGGCGCGTGATAACAGACCTTTTGACAGGAGCTAATTGTGTTCCCGTCTTCATCGTGCCTCATCCCCCCACCTCACCCCTTTCTCTCTGGTCGTCTCCTCTCGCTTTCTCGTCTCCTCTCGTCTTCGTCTTTCCTTCTCGTCGTCGCAGATCCAGTCTGGGAACGGCGAGTGGGTGGTGGGCTCCGTGGAGTACGAAGAGCAAGGTCCCAGGTGCCCCTCGCCGTCATCATCACTCCGTGGTGCTACTCATGGCCGTCATCATCGGAGTCTCCATCGTTCTGCTACAGGCAAAGACCCGCCTTCCCTTTTTGTTGCTTTTGTTTGTGTTAGTTGTGCGTTGTTGTTTCGTCGTTGTTAGCGCCCCTTACCGCTAGCCGTCGCGCTCCTCGATTCGTAGCTGCCTCTGAGATTAGGTTTTATTTATTTTTTTCTCTCGTCGGGTTAAAGAGACAGAGGAGTGTGTTTCGTATTACCGATTCTGTTGTTTTTGATAGGCAGATAGTATAGATAGATAGAGCCTCCCGTGCCCAACCGGGGGTAACGGGTGCCTGTTTCCCCCCCGAAGTGTGGGTTGGTGCGCGTCGTTCGCCACAAATGAGGCGTTAGATGAATTGCTTAAGGCTAAGTCTTGATGGCAGATCCTTTTCGCCTCTTAGTATTTGTCTCAGCCACAACTTCACCGATTGCTGCCTTGCCGGAGGTGCGGGGATCCTGGGGAATGTGTAATTTGGGCCAAACACAACGCAACACAACACAAGCCAACAGTAGTAAACTGGCAAAATAAGTATATAACTTTGTCTTGGATAGTCATGTCAAATCTTCGAAGTTTGTCTGTTAAAGGTGTTCTCTAAAGGTTTCAAATCAACACCGTGTGCGACACACGCCGGCACTGATGAAATAACTTTCTTTAAAGTACTCCTATTATACCACCAGGCTGTTGAGCGTGCTATGAGCCATTTAGCAAGCGCGTTTCCGAAGACCGTTGGAATGGTCCACTTTGAACACACTTGTATCACAAGTGGAGTGTTGTCCACCTGCATGGTACGTGTGGATATCATCAGCCCTACCAGTTGCTACAGTCCCACTGGGTAGGCTGGTAGGGCTGGATCTTATCCAGCTTACTTCTAGCGTGGATACTCCCACTTGTGCATGTCAAGTTGGCGGCCCATTCCAAACCGTTTTTAGAATTCTCTCTCTTTTC
>PIJE02007777.1:0-11789 GCA_002895965.2 Coryphaenoides rupestris | reverse complement strand
GACACAGCCGTCTAGACCCCCGCAATCATCGAAGTGGAAATACCTGCGCCTTGTTAAGAGGAACTCTGCGCAGCCAATCCAGGGGCTCGCTCTATGGGCCGAAGTGTGAATGCCGGGAAAGGCACATAATAATGATTCCTTACTTCCCCTCTTATGCTCTTCAGTGGCCGGCTGCCACAATATATATATGAAAGAAAGTCCTGTACCAGTTTTCCACACTGTCTAAACATAGTCCATAGTGCTCTATATACAGTATATGAAATATGGAAAACCAGTCACCTATAATTACGCCGCACATCAAGCTGGCAGCCGTAGCATGTGTAGCAGCTGTCCGGGGTATATAATCAGCCCAGGATGTGTTCCTCAGGCCTCCTGGCTGGTTCTGTTTCCGGCCGCTAACCTCCCCCTTATCAGAGCTCATTCTAGCTCATTATGTGCGTTCGCATCCATCACTGTCAGCAGATCGGTGAGCAGACCGGGAATATTCCTGGACGTTGCTGCGGGTTGGAGCCGTGCTGGTGGTGTGGTGGTGGTGGTGGCAGGCTCTTAAGTCACCCCCCCTCCCCAAGTGTGATTCCCCAGGGCTCCAGGGCAGGGGGGCGCTTCAGCACCCAGACCCCCTGCCAAACCAAGAACCTCTATTATGAATTGCACAGAACGGGAAATGAGCATGGCATGGTGTGTGTGTTTTATGTGTGGATATGTATGTGTGTGTGTGTGCATATATGTGTGTTTGTGTGTGTGTGTCCCTACGCGTGCATGTTCAGTGCTGATACAGTACTAGCTCAGGGTCCTATCCAAAAGTTACAATAAAAACCCTGAGCAGCACACTTGTATCTCCTCTGTGCACATGTGTGCATGGCTCGGGGCCATGGTGAGGGCTGTGAGCTCTGGATCGTCACGCTATCACCCACATGATGAAAAGCGGTACTTTAGAAGACCTTCCGGCCATATTGGTTAGTCATGTTGGGAAACCTTTCCGAATCTTTGGGGAACCGTGGAAACTCAATGGAAATGCCTGCATTGTAAAAGCTACCTGAGGAGATTGGAATGCAGCACTAACCCTGCACAACACTTGGGATTTACATATTTACATTTTAGACAGTGGCAGTCAGCCCTGGGGAGTCGCCCTGGCCTACCACAATTCTACACCAAAATATGACTTTTATTATTTTTCTAAATGATTTGTATTATTTAATCATACATAATGGTTCTTCATCAAACCCATAGACTTTTGTAGACATCTGTGGTATGTGGTTTGCTCAGCAGGTGAAATAAGGGGGGCGGAGCAGGGAATTCCTGAGATTGACGCAGCTGTTGGGGATGAGCTTGATTAGAAGATAGATAGATAGAACTTTATTAATCCCCTTGGGATTAATAAAAGAGGGGAGGGAGAGGGGAGAGCATCACAGGAGGAGCTGGGTGGAGGGTGGAGAGGAGCCACATCATCAAACCTGTTGAAGAACAGGTTTAACTCGTTGGCCTCATCCAGGTTTCCCTCCCTCCCCTGGATGGTCTTTGCTCCATGGCCAGTGATGGTTCTCATGCCACTCCACACCTCCCTGAGGTTCTTCTGTTGAAGCTTCCTCTCAAGCTTTCTTCTGTAGCTCTCCTTGCCCTCTGTGATCTTTTCCCTCAGTTCTCTCTGCACCTTCTTTATCTCCTCCTTGTCTCCACTCCTGAAGGCCACTTTCTTCCTGTTCAGTGATGCCTTGATGTCTTTAGTCACCCAGAGTTTGTTGTTGGGGAAGCAGTGCACAGTCTTGGTCGGGATCACACAGTCCGTGCAGGAATTTACATAGTCCGTTATGCAGCCTGTGAGTCCATCTATGTCCTGCCCATGTCCATTACAGAGAACATCCCAGTCTGTCAGCTCAAAACAGCCCTGGAGAGTCTCCTCCGCATCCTGAGACCACCTCCGTACAGTTCTGGTGACCACTGGTTGCCTCTGGACGGCAGGTTTATAGAGGGGCCTCAGGTAGACCAGGTTGTGATCTGATCTGCCCAGAGGCGGGAGAGCTGTGGAGCTCCATCGTCATGGGGAACGTACAATCTCTGGTGAACAAGATGGATGAGTTAACATCACTCACAAGGAGCGAGAGGGTGTTTCGGGAGGGCTCTGTTATGTGCTTCACAGAGGCATGGCTGCACGACAATGTTCCGGACACTGTAGTGGACTTTGCCGGCTTCCAGCTGGTGTGGGCGGACAGGAGTTGCAACGAAAGCGGCAAGAAGAAAGGAGGAGGAGTCGCTGTTTACGTGAACAACCGATGGTGCGACCCTGGACACATTACAGTGAAGGAACGTGTGTGCAGCCCGGACATCGAACTGCTGGCAGTGAGTCTCCGTACATACTACCTGCCCAGAGAGTTTACCCAGGCCATTGTTATTGTCGTCTACATTCCTCCTGCGGCTAATGTGTCGCGGGCTGCTGACGTCATCAACCCTGCCCACATTCAAACAGTTTGTGGACTGCAAAACCAGGGAAAATAAAACACTGGACCTACTGTATGCCAATGTTAAGGAGGCATACAGCTCCACAGCTCTCCCCCCTCTGGGCAGATCAGATCACAACCTGGTCTACCTGAGGCCCCTCTATAAACCTGCGGTACCATTGACTTGACTTGTGCCACTCGGCTATTTTCAGATAGCACGTGATCGTCTTCAGCTGACGTCATTTACACATTTCAAAGCAAGTGCCTTCTATGGTTTTTTTTTTTATGTTGTATAATCAGCGATAAGTAACGTCAATTCATTATTGTTTTATGTTAATATGACACAGTGAGTATTAGTGTGTGTCTACTTGTTCAATGTGTGTTATCTACATGGTATACATTTCTGTTCGAGTAAGGCAGGAGGATGCTTGCGGCTAACCTTCAGTTAAGGCTGGATTTTCAGTTGGCAGTAATACCGCTCAGAGCCAGCCAACTCATCCTTAATATTTTTCATTTATTCTTGAAGGTGGGTAAAAGTCACAAAGCATTATTATATTAATATGTAGATCACACTAAGCTAATGTTAGTGACTGAACCGGCATCCATTATTCTTGCCTTCCCCCCAGTCCACTATATGAATGTTTAATGTCGCCCTGGCAATAGATGCTGGTTCAGTCGCTAACATTAGCTTAGTGAGATCTACATATCAATATAACAACCAATGCAATTACAATACAACATTTCTAAACAAAACAACTATCAACATCATACTATATATCCGTGTCACCATGTCACATTAACATAAGACAATAATGACAATGACAATGACAATAATTGCTGACAGCTGGCTTCACAAATTCCTGTTTGAAAGTTGGACATGTTAGGAAGACATTCACAAATGCTTTTTATTCATTTGTAAAATAATGTAATGTTGTCACAGATATATATTTTGTTATTTGTGGAATTTGGGCATTTTCCAATCCGTTTTCTATTTGAATTTTACATTCAATAATGTATATATTTTAATCAGTGGAATGTTTTTTATCTATACAGATTACACCTTTTGAACAGATTGTTGATCAGTTTACACTAATAAAATGGACACATACTCTAACCTAACCCCATAGTTATCCAACACAATTGGCATCTGGATGTTGTTCAGGTGGGTGAGGATGCAGGTGGGAAGGGGCGGTGGGTGTGGCGGCTGGGGTGTGTTACCATAGGCCACCGGATATCGATGACACCCTGCATAACAGCGCCATCACCGGTGCTGATGGCGAGGATGCCACTTATCCGTACTGGCGTCCACCTTAGCCCCCTATTATCGAGAAAGGGGTCGGAGGTCCAAGGATTACGATACACCGGAAACACACACACACACACACACAGCGTAGACGGGGCCCACCCGCAGTAGAAGCAGTCATTATATGGAGCAGCGTGTGTAACCTAATTGGCCCCGGCTCCGCAGAGTAATGAGTAGAGACCGGCTCAGGGACCCCCTGGATATCTGGGTCTGATGGACTATGTAGAGGTACGCCACGGTGTATCACAAAGCCAATTACAACAGCACATTGGTACTGCTGCCGCTGGTGTATTCAGTAGACTGTACATATGGATGTTTTCATCTAAAGCATCTTGCAACACAGCCTGTGAATACTTTGCATTTGTTAACATGGGGAGGCCCCAAAATCGAACCCTTGAAGCTGGCAGGGTTAATGCCAGTTGTCTACTAGTTGAAAGGGGGCCGTCACACGTTTGCTTTTTACTCATATAATGCTGATTACTGCTGCATAAGCAGTTTGTGAAATCTGCATCTCCTCAAAAGTTTGACCATTGAAAATTATTTCACAATGATGGTATTTTCTACTCTGACAGCAGTGTGTCACGGTTCCCCTTCAAGCACACAGGACCAGGTTTTAAATCGTCTCTTAAATGAAGAGTTGAAGCACTGAAGAGGTCTGATGTCTGCTGTCCTTGTGACGCTTTGGATAAAAGGTAGCATATCTAACAGTGACACTGCCAACATGATGCAAACCATCAATGTATTGCTATACCACCACGTAGGAGGGAAGGCTATTCTGGCATTGGGAGGCGAACACACTAACAGGGCTACCATGGGGTGGGTTTCACCCTGGCTGCTGTGACTCACTGAGTGCCGGACAGATAGTCAGTCATCACAAAGAGCGGGTGAAGCAGTGACTGTGTCATTGTTACATGCTCTTTCAGAACCCCCAAGCATTGTGTATTCTCCCCATTCCCTGCCATAACCATGGAAACCACTTGTCCAAAGCACATACAAAAATTACCCATTGGTTATGAAGTGAGAGAATGCGTTGTCTGTCTTTGAGTCTTGTGCATAAAAAATAGCAGCAGACTGAATTAGCATTGGCGGGATTAGCATGCTAATTACCGCTCCCCATTGGAGTGATTGGCTGAAACAGTCTAGCGGTGAAGTGGCTGCTCGTCCAGGGGAGCTCGGGCACTTGAGTATTTGAAAGTATGAGTTACTGAATACATGCACACATGACATTTTGCATGTACATCTTTTTTGTGAGTTTGCTTTAGTTTGTCTGTTCCATAGACATATAGCCCACAGCACCCTCAGTGGGATGTGTATATCACTATAGGCTGCTCTGAGGTTTAAAGGTTTAAAAGTTTTCTACCAATGTATGGGCATTAAAAATAGGAAGCCAAAAATGCTTTTGTTTATGGTTTTGGAATCTGCCACAGAAACATAACGTACACATACACACACACATACATATAGATCAACAGACAGTCTATGTATACATATAGTAGTATACATCTGTAGGCATGCATGAATAGACAAATTCGTACATCCATTCTGTTGAGCTAGAAAAGCTGAAGACCAGGAGAGACTTTGAATTGGGTGTAAATCCATCAACACACACTCTCTCGCACACACACACACACACACACACACACACACACACACACACACACACACACACACACACACACACACAAACACACCTTCTCTCTCTCTCAGACAGACACACACACACACACACACACACACACACACACACACACACACACACACACACACACAGTCTCAATCTGTCTCACATACACCCAGGCAATCAGAGCAGCATCTGCATATTGTGTGGAGTGGACTATGACGTCATTGAGTCACCATTTTTTAACCCTAACCCTAAAATTCCAGATGATCAGTAGAATCGTGTCAAATTTTCATAAGAACCATCAAGGTTTATCCATGGTTGATTACCACGCTAAAACTGACGTAAATCACCAGTTGCATCACACAATATGATATAATATCTTCTGAGATAGATTCTTTGGACAACGATTCGATGTTTTCCGATATCAAGTGTGCCACGATATGATATCGATTTGATTCGATTCAGGGGCCTGAGATCGATATGAGACATCATATGCCACTTTAACACAGTTACTTTTAAAAGAACCCACAAAAAGCAACTCAAATATGAATTGACAATTTTATTATTGAAGTACCGTATTCCAGACATTTATATGAAACTGTATTCTTTTTAATAAAAATTTAAAAAGACCTGTTCTTCACAACAAAGTGCTACATTTCTGTGGAAATGTATTGGTTAACTTAACGAGCCCTTGATGACCTTTCAATTATGAAAATGAACAATTATGAAATATTATGAAACCATGCTTTATCATTGACTTAAAAAGCAAGTGCAAATGCAGTACAGTCTTCCTGCATCATATCCACTAAACCTTCAGTTGTTGTTAGTTAAAGTAAATGTAATGTAATGCTGTCTCGATGGGATTTCATACTTCGGCTCCAGAGTATGCAGTAGCTCACGAAAACCGTCGCTCTCGACAACACTGTATGGCCTCATGTCTTTGCAAATGAAATATGAAATGGCAGCTGTGATACTCTTAGGGGCGGTTTCGCAGACAAGGCTTAGATTAAGCCAGGAGTAGGCCTAATTTGGACTAGTTAAACTAGGACATTTAAGTGGCTTGCATGAACGTGGCTTAAATCTGGTTTAGTTAGTCGTAGACTATGGAGTCCTGGAGTAAGCCTAAATGAGAACACCTGGGTCAAGCCTCATTAGGTTAAGTAGGAGCAAAGGCTGTTGGTCTAATGGTGCTCATCAAAACCCGGAATGGCATTGAAAACACCATTACTGGAGTGAATTTTGAGACCAAACAATGGCAGAAGCAAAAATAACTTTTTGCTTCTGTTTTCAAAAAACTATAGTGAGTATGAAAAAACTGTACTAAAGCAAATTGTGGCAAACAATCCAGTTATTGAAAGTAAGAACCATACTACTGCTACTGAGCAAAAGAAGAAGAGTGCTTGGGCTGCAATTTGCAGTGAATTCAATGCAAATGAAAATGTAACCACAAGAGCAGTACAGCAACTGAAGGTATGAAATATCTTCATTATTATCAGTATTTCACATTTCTCATTCATATTTTTGTGACATCACTTATATTGAATGATATCTGCCTTCATAGACTCTGTGGAAGAACCTTAAACTAGATTTAAAAAGGAATAATGCAGAGGCCAGAAGAGAGCGATTTACTACTGGTGGTGGACCACCAAGAAAAGACAAGACAGATGAATTGGGTGACTTGCTGTCTGGAATAATAGAGGACCCAGCAACCTCTGGATGGTGTACCAGACGATGACCATTTGGACAGTGGACATGAACTGAGCTCAAATGGTAAATATACTAAAGAAAGTAAATCAGTTACCTCCTTTGGTAAATATATTCCACTGTCTGTGTCCATCTTTATTTCTACTTCATTCTATGGACCATATTTGTTTCTAACAGTGTTCTTTTTCCAGAGGAAACTAATCTCATCATGTTGGAAGAGCCAATGCACAGTCAGTGTGTACCCTCCACATCTGCTATGGCATCCCAGAGAAAAGATGATGCCACCACCTCCCAGCAGAGACCAAAAAGGATGCCCATGCATGAAAAGTTAGCCAGAGAATTTCATGAGCATAAAATGAAATATCTGAAAGAAGAACATGACATGAAAATGAGAATTCTACAGTTGGAATTGGATATGAAGTTGGAAGAGAGAGCTGCTCCAAGAAAGAGAAAGTAATGACACAACTGTGTCTACCAGATATGCTGAACAACGTGATGAAGAAAAATGGTGAAAATAAATGTTTAGTCATTTGGCATGAGTGTGAGTATTGTAGTCACCACAAACTACATTTTAAATCAGCCTCACTCATTTAATTTTGCTGCATACTATTTACATTTTGTACAGAACAAACATTAAAGCAAAAATAAGCCATAATGAATACATAGTTAAATGCATCTTGTCTAGCTGAAGTGCTGCAATGTGAAAGAAGCTCTGTGTGCAAGTCCTCGTTGGTCATTGCCTGCCACTGCCATGGGCACATCTGCATGATGACACTACACAAATCACCATTTTCACGATGAAAGATTCCAGATGCCAAGAACCTCAAAGTGATCAGAACTTGGAGAGAACTGGGTACAGGCCTTCCTCTTTGAGACAGAGGGGAAAGTCTAGGCTCAAGCAAAGTAATTATCTCCAATGCATTTTCTTTGTACATACGAAAGCGGTCTCGGAAAGTTATTTCATCAAACTGATTCAATGGATTACTTCTATCCACAAGTACTCGTCTGGCTGGCCCCTGTAGTGCATATTGGTCTTCATTTTGATATTCCAAATAGTCCATGCTCCCAAACAGTCCATGCTCCCTTTCACAAACAGTACTAAGCAGAGGTTAAACCTGCCGCTTTGGAGGATTAATTTAAGCTTCAATTTAGTCCCAGAGTAGCTCTGATCCTCCATACATTTCCTTTTTGTCCATTGACTGCATGCATCAGAACAAATCATTTTAATGCACTACTGACAATACGACTCAGTGAACAATTAAGTTTGCAGTAGTATGTCTTTTTGTGTATATTAATACACAATCTGTATCAAAAATGAAAAAGTCATGAAGCACAAGACATGCATGCACTGCACACCATTTGTGCAGTGCTATCTGCTGTGCTGAGGCATTGGGGATCTTTCCTTTAGCTTGGCCTCTCCTATGAGCCCCACCATGGGCCTGACAGCTCTCTGCCATTCTGAATGATTTATCGGATAATAACTGGACAAAAATGGTGCCCCACAAACACACACACACACACAGCTTGGACATAGACTCTAAAGAATATGGACTTGGCGTCCATGACGTCACTCATTGTTTGACACATGACCATTATCAGGGTGTCGATTTGCCTTCTATCGAGCGATGCCATTTTTTGCAACCAGCAGTAGAATCAATCCATATTTGGAACATTACAGGGGGGACTTGAATGACTGCCTCACACCAGTCTATGGCCAAGACTCATTCATATTCAGTACTTAATATGTTTTTAATGAAATATAACTGTCAACCAGGACCGCACAACATACATAATATGAAGACGAATTGGCTAACTGAGATCCCAACCAAACGAAGAAGAAATGTGCTGGCTTTGTATCACCAGAATGAAATATAATTTCTTCCTGTAGACTGGTGGTGGGTCATCTGCCACCACCTACCACAAACCGTTGAACTACATGCTGGTCTCTTCCACATGAGCTTCACAGACAATGCATTGGCTGCCACTAGCACTGTGTTCAACATGCTGATTGCATGCTGGGAGGCGTGACTTAAGACATCTAAGCGCTACACATCATCGCACTTCGGCTTGTTGTGAACTCAGCAACCTCCTCTAAGTCAGTGTTCTCACCACAACATGACGCTTTAACACCATCACATGTTAATAGTGATGAGATCCCCTTGACCAAGAAAAGGGATTTCACAGGTGGGAATCTTAATATGTTATCCCCAAGATGAGAAAGGTTATTACTATTTCATCATTTAGCAGATGCATTTATGGCGCAGAAAGGCGGACTTGGGGATCGTGATGGGCGAGTTTGTTGAGTGGTGGAGAGTGTGGGAAGAGGGGGGGGCAGGGGGGGGTGAGAGGGCGGTGTTGGGCGGGGTGCGAGATGGTGGGGCCCCAATTGTCCACGTGCGAAGGGACATGGGGGGTGAGAGCAGTGTGGATAGTTCAACGGAGTTGAGGTGTAGGGGACGAGATAGTTCATAGCAGAAAGGATTCGAGTGAGAGCGTTGGAGGAGGTGTGGGGGTATGGGGAGGGTGGGGTGGGGTGGGGTGGTGGTGGTGGTGGTGCTGGAGAGGTAGGTGGGTGGGGTGGGTGGGGGTAATGGGGTGTGGGGGTGGGGGGTGGGGGGGGGGGGGGGGGGGGGCGGGTGGGGGAGCCTGGCGTGGTGGGTGGGGCATGGGGGGGAGGTGGGGTCGGGGCTTGGCGTGGTGGGGCAGGGGCGTGGCGGGGGGATTGGTCCGTGGTTGGTGGGGGTGAGAGATTGTGATTGCGCGGGAAGGGTGAGTGGGTGGAGGGGAGGGAGGTACTTGTAGGAGGACGAGGGCCGAAGCAGGGGGTGAGATCGGAATACTCTTCTGGTTGGTGGAGCACTCAGCCACTTCCGGAATTGCTGGGGGAGCGAGGGGCGTCAGATGCAGCAAGGGAGAGGGGGGGGCGGTGTCCTGAGAGTCCGTACGTTGCGTTTCGGACGCGAGAGATGGAGAGGGGGCTGGACGTGAGGGGGGGGAAAAAAGGGGGATTGTTTTGTGTTCCATGTGGGTGTGTCTGGGGAGGAGATGACGGGGAGCGGTTTGGTGTGGATTGGGGTGGTGAGGTGTGCGGTGGTCGTTGCGGGGAAGGTGTCGGAAAGACAGGGTGAGTGTGGTTTAAGAGTTGGCTGTCGTGGCGTGCGGGCGGTGAGTGTGGGGGTGGGTGATGGGTGTGGGTGGTAGCGAGGTGGGTTGATTGTTGTACATATGATTGTGAGAGCACACATGAATTCAAACAAGGGAACACAATGCATTTAAGATTCAATACGCAAATGAAAAGATGGCAACGCTAAATTGATGTAAAGTGCACTATGGCCATGAATTATGACTCTGTATGCAGTGTAATCATAGTCTTCAAAATACATGTATTACAGCACAGTTGAGTCATTTCATTTTTTGGTATAACTTGTTTGGTGTATGCGTGGACATGTGTGTATGCACTGCGTAGCCATGGGCTGAGTATGTGAGCAGTGTCTTGTATTATTTGCAATCTGTGTATCTTTTATGTTTATCGAGTCTAGTGGAAGCCAAGAGGCACACTGGCACACAATAAATCCATATTTTGGAGGGAGCCAAACAAATGGATGACGAAAGACGCCTGAATCCATGCTTACTTTGGCCTCTATTTACTGTGTGCTGGACATAACTGTCAGGGAGGATGAGATAGATCGCGTGTGACCCATGGGTGCTACGGAGAGTTTGGAGAAAACGATTCAACAAAAGTTGTGCAGGGCTTGCAAATTGTGCATAAAAAGGAATAAATATATTTTTTGGCAGCAGGATGTTAAAGGGGGACTGTCACATTCAGCTCATCATATAAGAGTACCTGCATACGCTTGGTTTGCAACATCACCTTTGTTTCCATTTTTTCTAGCGTCTTATTTACATCTATTGAAGTTGCTTTTTGGTTAGGTACCGTGTGCATAGCGGCTTGTTGGTTGTGCGAAGCGATGCACCTGTATGTGTGTCGCATAGAATAGCCGAAACAATGCAGACCAGCATATTTTCACAATACGCATACGAGGCAGTGCTAAATATCTGAGTGTGACAGATTCAAGATTCAAGAGTCAAGCTTCCTTTATTGCCATATGTAACAAGTACAATGGAATACTTACTCCCCATTCACTCCTGCAGTTTTCTTCTAAACATAAATTCTAAAAAGGTAATGCTGCGTTCTATTTGTACTCGGAAGTCGGAATTCTGATTTCCCAGTCGGAAATTGCAACTGGAAAGCCCCCTGAAGTTGAATATCAAGTTGAAAATCGGAAGAATCTCACAACCTCGACTTCAAAATCCAATATCCAAGATATAATGATAAATGATAAGTGACCAGTACAGTCCAATAGCACAATAGTCCAAAAAGTCAAATAGTTGAGCGATTAACAGTTCGGTAGGCGCACTGACTGTGGGTAGAAACTGTTCTTGAACCTGCTTGTCCTAGTTCGAATGCTGCGGAACCGTGACTGGACCACATTGCCGAATGCCGGCTGTGTGATAGCATGGTAGACGTGTCGTATCGTGCTGTAGCAGTGGTTAAGAGTCCTTCCATTTCTTGTCGGACATGTTTGTTGTGTGTGTCGGTGTGTTGTGTGTGTTTGTGTGTGTGTGTGTGTGTGTGTGTGTGTGTGTGTGTGTGTGTGTGTGTGTGTGTGTGTTGTCTCTGATTGTGTTTTGCTTGGGGTACTTTTACTTATCTCTTCTTTGTTTT
>PIJE02007774.1:7500-11797 GCA_002895965.2 Coryphaenoides rupestris | reverse complement strand
ATTTTATTTTTCATGATCATTGATCACACATGGTAATCATCCTAAACTAGTTCAGCCAGACCTCTCTTCCATTATGTGTGCCAGTAATTAAAACACATTCACGTCAAAAAAGACAATAAAATATGTTTACGTGGCTATGGTGGCATCTCGCGGCAGCCAGAGGAAATGCAGGCTAACCATTTGTTTCAGGGAGGCCTAAAAGCTAACTAATAATAAACGTTTCTAAAAATGTTTTGGAAGGCTTACTTACTCCTATATTCACAAATACATACATAACAAAATGGTAGGCTGCCGAGTGAATTACCTAGAGGACAATGAAGGATAATGAAAATGTTATGTGTAATATAGGTCCCAGTATTATAAAGCCGGAGAGATTTTCGTTTGATTTGAATGATTATTATAAGAAATTGTCACCTTTACCTCGAGTGTTAAATACATATCTTATATCTGTTACAGACATTTAACATCGGCTTACAGGCATGAAGCGTGTTTACAGCGCTCTCTACTGGCCACCACCAGGACCTGCAGCCTGTCTGTAGGTCCTGCTGGTGGCCAGTAGAGGGTGCTGTAAGATCACTTTAGGGTGCATGTATCGAGCGTACCCTGCAGGCCAGTGTAACCTGAAAGACTGAATGAACCCTGTTTGTTTAGAATCACCTGAGTGTGTCCACATCCACGCTGCGTCCATCTGTTCTCTGAACTGCAGCTAGATTACCCTTATCTCAAGATGTTGGAAAAATGTGATTAAATTGGTTTCAACCCTGAATAAACGCACTATTCTGCTTTGCTGGATCCTCGGCTTCAGGGGCAGTGTAACGTAATGCTCGTTGGTCCATATAGTGCTTTAATATCCATGCTTCCTGCTCCGTGGTGTACAGGCACCCGGGCCCCGGGGCCGTGCCTACGAGTGACCTTTGATACCCAAGTCCCTCTTTCATTCCCCACCTCTTTTGTTGGTGAAGAAGTGAACTATTTTTATCTGAGGGACGAGGCGCATGGCACAGATCTGTCCCCCTCCCGTGGCCTCCTTTCTCCCCTGCCTGTTACTGAATCACCCGCGGATGTGATGCTCTGCTACTGCACCTCCATGTTATTATTGTGACGCGTGTCGGAACACAGTGTCTTGGGCTGCGCTCCAGCGGCTGTCACACTGCGGTCCGGGACCCATAAGTGGGTCACAGCACGACCACTCGCTGACAAGATCTTTACAATGTGCTTTTTATTTTTTGCACAGTCAATGGTCCAATGTGTGATATCTCACTGGTTTAGTCTGCTAGTCGTGTCGTGGTAATATTTCACTGGTTCAGTCTGCTAGCCGTGTCCTGGTAATATGTCACTGGTTCGGTCTGCTAGCCGTGTCCTGGTAATATGTCACTGGTTCAGTCTGCTAGCCGTGTCCTGGTAATATGTCACTGGTTCAGTCTGCTAGCCGTGTCCTGGTAATATGTCACTGGTTCAGTCTGCTAGCCGTGTCCTGGTAATATCTCACTGGTTCAGTCTGCTAGCCGTGTCCTGGTAATATGTCACTGGTTCAGTCTGCTAGCCGTGTCCTGGTAATATCTCACTGGTTCAGTCTGCTAGCCGTGTCCTGGTAATATGTTACTGGTTCGGTCTGCTAGCAGCGTCCTGGATATATGTCACTGGTTCAGTCTGCTAGCCGTGTCCTGGTAATATGTCACTGGTTCAGTCTGCTAGCCGTGTCGTGGTAATATCTCACTGGTTCAGTCTGCTATTCATGTCCTGGTAATATGTCACTGGTTCAGTCTGCTAGCAGTGTCCTGGTAATATCTCACTGGTTCAGTCTGCTATTCATGTCCTGGTAATATGTCACTGGTTCAGTCTGCTAGCCGTGTCCTGGTAATATCTCACTGGTTCAGTCTGCTAGCCGTGTCCTGGTAATATGTCACTGGTTCAGTCTGCTAGCCAGTGTCCTGGTAATATCTCACTGGTTCAGTCTGCTAGCCGTGTCCTGGTAATATGTCACTGGTTCAGTCTGCTAGCCGTGTCCTGGTAATATCTCACTGGTTCAGTCTGCTAGCAGTGTCCTGGTACTGTACCAGGCCCATAGTTTGTGTGATGAGCACCACCTGAGTTTGTCCTCTGATGACAACTGATGAACAGTAAACATGGAGATCTGTTAATGCTCTCACCTCACGCTGATGAGAGTCTTAAACATATTTAGTGTTTTTATTTTTCCTCCCGGGCCAAGTGCACCTCCACCACAACAAGGAGAAGCCCTGAGCTCCGTTGCCCTGGCAACACATTTCACACCCTCTTCAGCAGGATGTTAAATATTGCTGCACTCACACTCTGCAAGCGGGGCGGTCTGACTGTGGGACGTGATGTGAGAAAGTTGTTTAGGATCCGATTCATAATGATGTGATATAACCGCCTAACGACATAACCGCCTTCCCTCAGCCCAGATCTGTCCTGCAGGCGGCTTCTCACATCCACAAGTTTTAATCAAGTTTTCTGTTGTGGGCACACAGGCACGCACACACCACGCACACACACACACACACACACACACACACACACACACACACACACACAACACACACACACACACACACACACAGTCATTGTTGCCTGTTCATCATTATCCTGGATGACATAATTTATTCACTGTTGTTGACAGCATCACTCCCATCTGCTGCTGCCTGCCTGTCTGCCTGTTAGCCTGTCTGTCTCTCCCCCTCTGCCTGTCTGTCTATCTGTCTGTCTCCCTCTCTCACAGTATGTGAGGCTGCAGAGCAACATGTCGGACACTATAGTGAGCAACACGGGAGCAGTGGGGACAGTCCTGTCTCCCTTCCTGTTCACACTCTACACCTCAGACTTCAGATACAGCTCACAGTACTGCCACCTGCAGACGTTTTTGGATGACTCTGCCATTGTGGGCTGTATCAAGAAAGGGGCAGGAGTCCGAGTACAGGAGTGTGGTGGACAGTTTCGTGGAGTGGTGTGGACTAAATCACCTGCAACTCAACATCATTAAGACAAAGGAGTTGGTGGTGGATTTCAGGAAGCAACCGACTCACCCGAAACCGGTCAGCATCAGGGGGACCGAGGTGGACATTGTGGAATATAAGTACCTGGATGTCCACATAGACAATAAAATGGATTGGACTAAAAACACAGAGGCCCTGTATAAGAAAGGTCAGAGTCGTATTGCAAAACCATGCTGACCACTCTGTGGTCACAGGAGGTCCTTTCTGCCTGTGGCCATCAAACTCTATAACTCCTCCCTATAACTCCCCCCTACAAGACAATGAACACAACAATATTATGTGCAATATTAACATCATGTGCACGTGCTATATTATTATTATTATTATTATTATCATGTTGTCTATAAATATTATCTATAACACTACCTCTCATCTCCTCTCATCATCATGTGCAATATTCTTATTCAAATAATATTTCACTTAATTTATGCCAATTGTTTTTGCCGTCGTTGTATATTTTAACAGTAAATTTGTAATCCGTCATCATTCTGTTGTTCTCCATATTGTTTTATTATACTGTATCACTATGCAACCTGGCACAAGAATTTCCTTCGGGATTAATAAAGTTCTATTCTATTCTATACTCTCTCTCTCTCTCTCTCTCTCTCTCTCTCTCTCTCTCTCTCTCTCTCTCTGCAGGTAGAGGAGCTATCCGGGGTGCTGATCAGCCAGAAGTCTGAGTGTGTGTGTGTACAGGGTCGGTAGTTCCAGTGAGGTCAGTAGTTCCAGTGAGGTCGGTAGTTCCAGTGAGGTCAGTAGTTCCAGTGAGGTCGGTAGTTCCAGTGAGGTCAGTAGTTCCAGTGAGGTCAGTAGTTCCAGTGAGGTCAGTAGTTTCAGTGGGGGTCAGTAGTTCCAGTGAGGTCGGTAGTTCCAGTGAGGTCAGTAGTTTCCAGTGGGGTCAAGTAGTTCCAGTGAGGTCAGTAGTTCCAGTGAGGTCAGTAGTTCCAGTGAGGTCAGTAGTAGTCCAGTGAGGGTCAGTAGTTCCAGTGAGGTCATTTGTCGTTGATTATATTAGTTGCTCGTTAATATTCAGCTTCTTCCCACTCATCCATTTCACACGTCTCGGTAGATCGCTGGTTTGACGGACAACCCTGCGACGTGGTGATGTTTACAAGGCTTCTAGGGTGTTCACTAATGACCCCAGAGTCCTGTAGCAACACATGTAGGGAGAGGCTCCACAGAACGTATCTGTCTGATCTATGTTACCTTATTCTACATCTTCTATATTGAGTCCAGTTCTACCAGAAACCTCCTGGCATCCGTGTAAGATCACTAATCTTCTCTTA
>PIJE02007774.1:0-5000 GCA_002895965.2 Coryphaenoides rupestris | reverse complement strand
TTATTAAATGTATTACATTTATTAAACCTAAACCTGAAATGTATTGAAGTTAAAGTTCACATCACAGGCTCAATTAGCGTCGCGCATGCGCAGTCGCGACGCAGCGCAGCGCTTTTCATACGGAGCGTGAAGAACAGCGCAGCTTTTATAACATATATTATATATCTTATATATTATTATATTAACATACTGCAGGTAGAGGTAGTCAGCCGTGTTCCTATCTCTCTACAAAACAGCTCTCGGCCTTATAATTAGCGTGTAAGTGCTCCGCTAAAATGCCAATTAGTGTAATTAAGAAGAGCTCTGAGCAACATTTGTGAAGCTCTGGTAGCTAAGCAACACATTAAAGGAGAAGTGAACCTCCTTTTAATATATATTGGGATGTTTAGAGACTGGAAGAGCCTGGAAGGTTGAACGGTTGAACACTGTGTCACCTAAAAGTGACAAAATTAGATATCATGTTTGCTTGCATGTTTTTCGTACCAAAACGAGTCAAAGTTGAATTTAGTTCAAGTTTCGGCAACATCCAAACCACTGTCTCTAGAGTAGCCAGGTCACAGTGGTTCACTCTCACGCCGATAGGAGGCGTGGCAATCATGTGACTGAGCCGCCATCTTGTAACCTGGCACAAGAATTTCCTTCGGGATAAATAAAGTTCTATTCTATTCTATTCTTCTATTCTATCTTGACAGGCTACCATTTCACCACAAACGTGGCGTTCTGTTACTTCTTCTCTTGTCAGGTTATGGCCACTCCTCTTCTTCTTCTTCTTCTTCACTATGTTGCTCTGTGAAGCCCAGACCTCCGAGATCTGAGTGATCCAGACGGTCCCTGGTCCCACCATGGCGGGCGGAGTTGCGGCATGGCTGCCGTTTGCCCGCGCAGCGGCCATCGGCTGGATGCCCGTGGCCAGCATGCCGATGCCCCTCCCGCCAAACGACAAGGCCAGCAGGACCCACGACCGGCTGCTGGTGCTGAACGTCAGCGGCACCCGGTTCCAGACCTGGCGGAACACCCTGGAGCGCTTCCCGGACACCCTGCTGGGCAGCGCCGAGCGTGACTTCTTCTTCCACGACGAGAGCAAAGAGTACTTCTTCGACCGCGACCCGGCCATCTTCAGGCACATCCTCAACTTCTACCGCACGGGCAAGCTGCACTACCCGCGCCAGGAGTGCATCTCGGCGTACGACGAGGAGCTGGCCTTCTTCGGCATCATCCCCGAGATCATCAGCGACTGCTGCTACGAGGAGTACAAGGACCGGCGGAGGAACCAGAGAGTATCCAGGACGACCAGGAGAGCGACCAGAGCAATGAGCCGCTCGTGCTGGACCTGAGCTTCCGGGAGCGGATGTGGCGTGCTTTCGAGAACCCCCACACCAGCACCAAGGCACTTGTGTTCTACTACGTCACAGGCTTCTTCATCGCTGTGTCGGTGCTGGCCAACGTGGTGGAGACGGTGCCCTGCGGGGCGGCTGCGCCTGGGCGGCGGCGGGGGGAGGAGCTGCCGTGCGGCGAGCGCTACGCCCTGGCCTTCTTCTGCCTGGACACGGCCTGCGTCATGATCTTCACGGTGGAGTACCTGCTGCGCCTGCTGGCTGCGCCCAGCCGCTGGCACTTCGTCAAGAGCGTGATGTCGGTGATCGACGTGGTGGCCATCATGCCCTACTACATCAGCCTGGTAATGACGGAGAATGAGGACGTGAGCGGGGCCTTCGTCACGCTCCGGGTCTTCCGCGTGTTCCGCATCTTCAAGTTCTCCCGCCACTCGGCCGGCCTGCGCATCCTGGGCTACACGCTCAAGAGCTGTGCCTCAGAGCTGGGCTTCCTGCTCTTCTCCCTCTCCATGGCCATCATCATCTTCGCCACCATCATGTTCTACGCTGAGAAGGGCTCAGCCGCCAACAAGTTCACCAGCATCCCCGCCGCCTTCTGGTACACCATCGTCACCATGAGGTAAAAACAGAAAGAAAATGTAGTCCGTTAAACCCTTTACTTCTAATGGTTAGTATATTATAAATAGGTCCATCCTGTTGCGAGCGCGGGATTGTAGACAACCCGCATCTTAACTACCAAGGAGTAGAGATCGCACGCTTTTAGTTCTGAGTTCCCTACTGACGTGCTGTTATCTCTCTAGCACACGTTGTTTTTTTTCATCTTCCCACCTTATCAGTCCTGCTTGTTATTATCTGACCATCCGCAGCAAAACGCAATTACTGTTCTAACATCACCCGCTGGTGCTACGAAAATGAACGGCTTTCTCTGTTTGACTTAGCAATTACAACCCGCGTCTGAATGACTTCCTTTGATATCACAAGGTATACAAGTGCCACGGTTCCCTGTTAGTTAGTGATAAAGTTCAGTCTCTGAACATTCTCCTTCAACTTATGTGCTGAGTTTGTCTCCATGTTCCTCCCTGGGAGCGCCAGGGTTCCTGTGGGAGGTGGGAGCCCCCCTCCCCCCCAGCGAGCACTTAGAACCAAGATGGCCGGCAGGTGAATGAGGCCCACGCGCCTCGAGCCCCACACTTCTCAGCAGATCTGTTCCCTCACAACCAGCCGTCCAGGACATAAACGTCCTCATAATCGGCCCGGAGAAAGACGAAGAATGTAAGAATGTCTGTGTGTGTGATGCGTGTGTGTGATGCGTGTGTGTGATGCGTGTGTGTGTGTGTGTGTGTGTGATGCGTGTGGATCGTGTCAGTGTGTGTTACTGTGTGTGTGAGTCAGGTATTCAGGCTCTCGAGGCAGATAGGTAGAACGCTGTAGCGAACACAACAGGTTATCGGCGCTGCACGCTTTATTGTGCGCTATAGCATGTACACTGGAGTCCGAAGCCCTCGAGGCTAACGCGCGACCTGGAAGCACACCAGCCAGAGGACAGCGAGCGTTAAAAACGCGGGAAAGGAAATTGATTAGCTGGAATGGAAGACCGCCTGGGCCTGTGTTTAACCCGTGGCGCGTGCATGTGCGGGCTCAGTTGCATGCGGTGTGTTTGACTGCGTCTGCCCAAGGCCCACAGGCTGGTAAATAAACCTAATGTCTCACCCTTTGCTTGAGAAAGTTCCGTTGCTGAAGAGCACTGCCGCTGCCTCGTTTCACTTAAACGAAACGGTCCCCGCGGTTTAGTGCAGCGGAGCCACGATCCTCTGCTTCTTGTGAATTGTATACGACACCTGTAACACGCCAACACGAATCAGCAAACGGACGGGCTAGGACGAGATCGACAACTTACAGCTCATGCAGCTACTACAGCTCCAACTGGCAACGCACCGACACACACACTCTTGGGCTGGTCATCACTCCATGCATGTATTTGCACTACCCTACTCCACGACGCGACGATTGCACAAGAGACACAATACGGGTGGCTGTCTACAAGCACACCATTCACACAAATCAGCCAGGAGCACACACCACCACCGTTATTAAACGCGATGGAAAAACTCGCTTAGTCTCGTCTATTCGACTCAGCCGCGTGTTTTGGAGATGCTTAGAGGACGGGGCTGTGGCGAATGACTGAACACTGCAGTCTCAGTGGGGAGTTTTTAATAGATGCAGGGGCAAGAGGATTTTCTCGCGGTTTGATGACATGTAAGCTCACTCACGAGGGCCACACCACCAAGCCACCCACTCAGCCCTTCGCCGCCCAACCACCCTGGAGGACCACGCCCGTCTCATTATTGCTGGCACGCGTTGGAATGTACACCATGAATAGCCTAGAGCTGATCTTATTATGTCCTAATATGGAACCTCAATCTAACTAATGACATGTCACCAAAATTGACACGAATTTGCACCAGTTGCTAAGTCCAGGTACACAAGACAACATGTTCCCTCCGCCACGTCCTCTGATCACTACACAGCCAGGATATCGGCTGCCACAGACCTTTGACCAAATCACTTCCAACAATGACTTGGAAGATGTCCTTACCTTGCTCTGCGAGGCCATGCATGATGAGCCTGTAACACCACACCGTGGAATGGATGCGCACGATGAATACTCACTAGCTTTGCATAGATGCTCTTTGCAGTGGTTTTACCCTCACCCTTGACCAGATTAGTAGGCTGCTTCCGAGAGACGGTCAGATGAGCTGTGACTCTGGATCGGAGGAGTTAGGACCCCTCGTGCCATGACAACCGTCACATAGAACACCATGCGGCAACACGAGAACTGTGAACTCTGACCACCAGACGCCTCACTGCCTCATGCAGACAGTACAACTCACCCACTATAGACACATGCCAAGGACTGGTGATCTCTGACCGTCAGGACTTAGCGATAGCCTTGCTTGAATCTCTCCTGTTTCAAATTTTGGATATAACCTAGAATGGTCTTGGGAATTGGAAAATTACCGTGTTTCCTCTCTCTTCCCCCTCTCTCTCTCTCCGTCTCTCTTTCTTTCTTTCTCTCTCTCTCTCTCTCTCTCTCTCTCTCTCTCTCTCTCTCTCTCTCTCTCCTCTCTCTCTCTCTCTCTCTTTCTCTCTCTCTCTCTCTCTCTCTCTCTCTCTTCTGTCTCTCTGTCTCTTTCTCTCTCTCTGTCTGTGTCTCTCTCTCTTCTCTTCTCTCTGTCTGTCTCTCTGCTCTCTCCTCTTTAATTATTATTACTAAATAGGAACACAAGGAGTTAACTTGTGTCTTGGAAAAGTATATGCTTTAGCCTCAATGTAGCCTCAATGGACACATTAATATTAATCCGCCCATGTACATTTGACGAGTTGTTTGTTTCCCTGCGCTAACCTTACGAGGTGAGCCGATGAATAATACAGCGCGGCGCATATTCAATTGAGAGTGGCATTTATGAAATGAGAAGGTCATGGTTGAGCTTAGACACGGCGAACAGGACACTCAGAGACACGCAGAGAAGAAGAACAAAGCCCTGGGAAGACCCGCGCCGCCGTGGTGGTTTCAAGCGAGCACGTGAACCCGCTCATTGTACCGCAATGAACGCAGTCGCACCTCTCTGGGTGTCCGCTAATGGAGCAACACCCAGGCAATAACGG
>PIJE02007773.1:0-7500 GCA_002895965.2 Coryphaenoides rupestris | reverse complement strand
TGCGACGTTTCCATCTCGCGCCGCCGCGTGCCAAGCAAACCCGTGCGTTCTTCTTCTTCTTCTTCTTCTTCTTCTTCTTCGTGCCGTTATGTCACCGCCCCCTTCGCTGTAATTATTACGACGTCGGTGGCGTCTGGGGGGCCGGTGGGGGGGGTCGTCTGTGTAAATCAGGCCACGATGAAATACCGCTGTTATGAATCTCAGTCGGTGGTATTTCAGCGGGTGGTGTGCGCAATTAACCTTTCGATTTTCCAGTGAACAAGTTTTGTGTTGTTGTTGTTGTTGTTGTTGTTGTTGTTGGTCGTCGTGTTTTTTTTTTTACATACAGTACAACGATTCCCTTGTTTTTTTGCAGACAACGCCGCCTCTGGTACACATCGACAACAACAACACAACACAACACAACACAACACAACACAACAACAACAATACAGCTAACAGTAGGATACTAGACCCTATGGTGGAAGTGTTTCCTTAAATGTGTTACGCAGTCAAACAGCAAATTACATGAGAGAGAGAGAGAGAGAGAGAGAGAGAGAGAGAGAGAGAGAGAGAGAGCTAGATACTATGGCATTGTTCAACGCCATAGTAACACAGATGCTGTGATTATGTAATGTTCTGTAATGTTACGTAATTCTCGTAATCGTTTCAAGTGAGTCAATAACCATTCAGTGGGGGTGGGGGGGGCGGGGTCACAACTACAGGGTAGTACGAAGAGATTCTCCATCCAGGCGCAGAATGAACCAACCCGAGTTTTAACCAATCGCAGGCCGAAGGTCAAAGGGCACCTACAGCACTTACAGTAACGGCGGTAATCTGTCTACAAAGTAAAACACACCTTTCCAACAACCCGGGCCGCCTCCCCACCATCTCTTCTCTCTCCTCTCGCCTCTCTCTCCCCTCCCTCTCTCTACCCCCTCTCTCTCTCTCTGTCCCATTCTTGCCTGCTCCAGTATCGCTCGAATAACGAATAATCACACACAGTCATACACAATATGCCAGTTTAAAAAGGTGGGTTTTTAGGCAGGATTTGAAGGTGGAGAGAGAATGGATGTGGCGGATGTCTTGTGGGAGAAAGTTCCAGAGACGGGGGGCAGAGTGGCTGAAGGCTCTAGACCCCATGGTGGTCAGACGGGCAGAAGGTCCTGTGAGTTGGAAGGCAGAGGAGGATCGGAGAGTGCGAGAGGGAGTGTAGGCGTGAAGACGTTCAGAGAGATGAGGGTGCAAGATTGTGAAGGGTCTTGAAGGTGAGGAGCAGAATTTTGAAATCAATACGGTATTTGACGAGGAGCCAAAGGAGTTGTTGAAGAACCTATGTTCTATGGAAGGAGTTCTGGTAATGATACGGGCGGCTGAATTTTGGACCAGTTGGAGCTTGCAGAGATTTATGAGGAAGACCAGAGAGGAAACAGTTTGTTATATCAAAGAAATATATAAAGGAACATACCTTGTACTGTGACGTAGTATTCAAAAAGAACCATTTCTTCTGATTCAGTCTTAGATACTGCTTGGAAACATCCACTTTCTTTCAATCCTATGTCTTTCATGAGCAAAGAATAATTTCCTGTCGCAAAAACGGCCCTTTCTCCGAAGTAATTATCAGTCGGCCCTGTGGGTGGATGATTTATTATTACATCTGTGCGTGCCTCTATCTTCAGTCTCCATTGGAAAGTACTGTTGGGTTTCTCTCCTTTCATTTCCATTAATAAATCCTTTCCCTTCAGCCAAAACATGTCTCTGTGTGTGGACCCTGAAACAAATAATAAACAAATGTTAGAATTTTCGTACGTTCATTTGTCCAGTTCCCTATTGATACACTAACACAGTGTCACTTTGAGTCATGAAAACTGCAAATTATTATCAAAGTCTAATTCTGAAGTCTAACCAATATATTGGCCTGTCGGAGACAAATGGTAGAAAGGGAGTTTAGTTACCTTGTACACCAAAGAAACAATAATTTAGTAGACACAGAGCACAGATACTCAGATACATTTCGGTCTGCTTGCAGGTTCTGAATGAGGAAGCGGTTTCAGAGTACCCTGGAAATCCAGAGTTCTCGCAAGAGCACAATTAGAATTTGCTCAGCGAGTACTCTGGTAATCAGTAACATGCTCATTAGCTATGCCTGTTGTTTCGAACATCAACCAATCACATCGGTGTATCTGATATAGGCGGGCCAGAGGCGGGCTAAACAGATGACGTCAGCGCTGTGACGGAATCAGTCCGGAATCAGTCAGTAAACATTGCAAGATGGCTGTCGAAAATGTTGACTGAGTATCTGTACAAACTAGGGATGCACCGATACCACTTTTTTTCAGACCGAGTACAAGTACAAGTACTTACATTTGGGTACTTGCTCCGTTAATTTGCGGTTCTGATGGGGGGGGGGGGTGCTCCGTTAATTTGCGGTTCTGATGGGGGGGGGGGTGCTCCGTTAATTCGCGGTTTTGATGGGGGGGGTGCTCCGTTAATTTGCGGTTCTGATGGGGGGGGGGGGTGCCCCGTTAATTCGCGAGTTCTGATGGGGGGGGGTGCTCCGTTAATTTGCGGTTCTGATGGGGGGGGGGGGTGCCCCGTTAATTTGCGGTTCTGATGGGGGTGGGGTGCTCCGTTAATTCGCGGTTCTGATGGGGGGGGGTGCCCCGTTAATTTGCGGTTCTGATGGGGGGGTGCTCTGTTAATTTGCGGTTCTGATGGGGGGGAGGGGGGGGGTGCTCCGTTAATTGGTGGGGACATGTCCCCAGCGTCCCCACTAAATTCTACGCCCATGCTCGGTACCATGCGCAGTTGCTATTAGACATCCATAAACGACAACTCGGTTGCATCTCTTTATTTCAATATTCCTTGGCTAAGAATATTACAAGGTTAACGTTGCGTTGCCAAAGTGGTATCTCCGTGGTATTTCCATTAAGCTACATTTACGTCTCTCTGTCAAACTATTCTCCAAAACAAACTCGTTTCCGTCCTCTGGATACGTCACCCCGTGTATTCTTCTGATTGGTCGTAGTGTTATCCAATTGCGTGCAGTGATATTTTCAAACGCATTCTTGGTGCCGCCCCTCGAGTTGGGCCATTTTCATTGCTCATTACCAGACCTACAGCTTTCTAGATGTGGGTCTGGATTTCCAGGCTAGTTTCAGAGGGGGGTCTTCTGTTCTTCAGAGGCAGGGTCAAAGAGAGGATGGTTTATCCCAATAATTTGAGGTAAAAATACACATTCTGTAACATTCTATCTTATAAAAAACATTCTATAAGATATAATGTTAAAAATAGTCGCCTTCAAATCAATTTCTAAGCATCTAGAATGCATACAGCGCCCTCTGCTGCACACTGAACACACACACTGTACATATGTAGATATAGTCTACAGTCGGTATTTGCACATATATATTTGACATATTATTTATACATTACATATATTATATAGTTAGTAGCCCGTCTGTGCCTGTGCCTCTGCTCATCAACAACACATGCATCCCCACCTCAGTGGGCCCTGGTAGTGGTGTGTGACCCTGCTCAGCTCAACCTGTAGTTGGGGTGGGAGAGTGGGTTTGATGGAGGGGGGGCAGGGGGGTGGTGTAGTCAGTGCATAGCCTCTGCTCCTCTGCTGGGGTAAGAGTGTGTGATGGGGGGTGGGGGGCATCCAAGCAAACAGTTCATGTACAATCAGTATTGTTAAAATGTTTTATTAACTTTCTATGACTTAATACATTAAATGTACATGTAGCCTACTTAATGTGCTATGACTGTTTAAAGCAGGGATGGGCAACTGGCGGCCCGCGTCCTCATCCAGTGCGGCCCGCAAGTCAATTTCCAAATATCAATAAATTGTTGGTTTCACAGGCGTTCATCCTACAGCTGCATCAATCAATAAATATGATCAGGATCATTATACTCATCCTACAGCTGCGTCAGCCACATTGTCCGTTTTTAATCACATTATTATTAAGTATGAAACCGAATATGCTAATCAGACACCTCACAGACCACGCCCCCTATTTCATTGAGTCAGTTGTTCAACACTTTAACTTTCGTAATACACACACACACACTATACATACACACACACACACACACACACACACACACACACACACTATACACACACTATACACGCACTATACACACTACACACACACACTATACACACACTATACACGCACTATACACACTACACACACACACCCTGGTACAGCGATGCAAATTTCATTCCATTTACATTTAGGGAAGTGAACTTACAATAAGTACTTAAGTACATATAATAAGTAGATAAGTACGTAATTTGTCAAAAGAAATGTCATGTTCCTCTTAATTCATTGGTCTTACAATATAATGTTCAGCTTTATATGATGAGTTATATATGGTGTGTGTGTGTGTGTATAACAATGTATATTTTAGTACATTGATTTATATGTGTATTGCTCACCTGGATATTCTTGTTGTATATTCCATTTCATTTTATATTTCATTACTTATTTACACAGAATTTCTATTGATAGTTCTATTTCTATTTTGCAGTTATTTCTATTTTGTAGTTCTTATTCTATTTTGTATCCCTTTATAATTACTGTCGGTTGTCGGGCGTTTTGCACAAAAAGTTTTTCACTCACTGCTTATACTCACGTGTAAATTGTGAAGTGACAATAAAATACTTGAAACTTGAAACTTGTGTGTGTGTGCGCTTGACTTAGTTTAACTTTGAAGTTACCTAGTAACTGTGACGTATTGAATTCCTATTGGTCAGACTCGCACCTTATTGGGAGTCGCCGCCATGCTTCAAGTCAGTCGGTGTGGAGTCGGACTTCCTGAAGCTTCTTGTTCACACGGTGATATAACTCTTAATATTAATGTGTGACATAAGTGTTAATATTAATGTGTGATATAAGTGTTAACATGAATGTGTGATATAAGTGTTAACATGAATGTGTGATATAACGGTTAACATGAATGTGTGATATAAGTGTTAACATGAATGTGTGATATGTGTTAACATGAATGTGTGATATAACGGTTAACATGAATGTGTGATATAACGGTTAACATGAATGTGTGATATAAGTGTTAACATGAATGTGTGATATGTGTTAACATGAATGTGTGATATAACGGTTAACATGAATGTGTGATATAACGGTTAACATGAATGTGTGATATAACTGTTAACATGAATGTGTGATATAAGTGTTAACATGAATGTGTGATATGTGTTAACATGAATGTGTGATATAACGGTTAACATGAATGTGTGATATAACGGTTAACATGAATGTGTGATATAAGTGTTAACATGAATGTGTGATATGTGTTAACATGAATGTGTGATATAACGGTTAACATGAATGTGTGATATAACGGTTAACATGAATGTGTGATATAACTATTAACATGAATGTGTGATATAACTATTAACATGAATGTGTGATATAACTGTTAACATGAATGTGTGATATAACTGTTAACATGAATGTGTGATATAACTCTTAACATGAATGTGTGATATAACTGTTAACATGAATGTGTGATATAACTCTTAACATGAATGTGTGATATAACTCTTAACATGAATGTGTGATATAACTCTTAACATGAATGTGTGATATAAGTGTTAATATTAATGGTGATATAAGTGTTAATATTAATCTTGTGTCTACAGCTTGATCATAATGGTGGATATGAAGCTCTCAGGACTCCTGCTGCTGCTGTGTTGTCACGGAGGCTCCTCAGGTAAAAGTCGTCACTAGTTGGACACGTTTCATCCTAAAGCTTTGTTCCGTGTCTCTGTTTTATATGTGAACTGTTCTATTAGATCCGAGGCTACTAGATCATGTCTGGTGTTCATGTGTCCAGGCTCTCAACACAACACACATTTAATCATCATCTCCTCAACACATCATCACATTACCTTTTTAAATGGGATTTACAAACTAGTGGACTTTATTGTCATCACTTTCCATGTGAGCATGAATGGTTTCCAAGAAGCAGCTTGTGTTTTAGGCTACAGTAAGATGATAAGATAAGTGAAGAAGATCAAACTAAAGGCTTACCTGGACGGCCAGGGGGCGGAGCCATAGCACAGGGGGAGGGGCCGTATGGCAGGGGGCGGGAGCCATAGGCACAGGGGGAGGGCCGGGACAGGCTGTATCTTCTGTCTGTCTCCAGTGGTGTACAGTAACCTGTCTGTGTCTTCAGTGCGTGTACAGTAAACCTGTCGCTGTCTTGTTCTCCATGTGTGTACATAACACTGTCTGTCTGTCTGTCTGCCAGTGGTGTACAGTAACCTGTCTGTCTAGTCTGTTGGTCTCTCAGTGTGTACAGTAACCTGTCTGTCGTGTCTCCAGTGTGACAGTAACTGCTTAAGTCTGTTCTGTCCAGTGTGTACAGTACACTGCTGGTCTGTCTCCAGTGATGTAACAGTAACCTGTATTCTTCTTCCTGCCAGTGTGTACAGTACCTGTCTGATCTACATGGATGTTACAGTAACCGTAGTCTGTCTCCTTCAGGGTAGTAACCTTGTCTGTCTAGCAGTGGTGTACAGTAACCTGTCTGTCTAGTGTCTATTGTGACAGTAACCTGTCTGGTCTGTCTTCTCATGGTGTACAGTAACCTGTCTGGTCTGTCTACAGTGGTGTCATAAACCTGTCTGTCTTCTGTCTCCAGTTGTGTACAGTAACCTGTTCGTCTTCCATGGTGTACAGTAACCTGTCGGTCGTGTCTGTCTCCAGTAGTGTACGAGTAACCTGACTGTCCTTCTGCTGTCTCCAGTGGGTGTACATAACCTACCTGTCGTCTGTCTACAGTGGTGTACCAGGTAACTGTCTGTCTGTCTACGTGGTTGTACAGTAACCTGTTGTCATGTCTGTCTCCAGTGGTGTACAGTAATCTGTCTGTCTCCAGTGATGTACAGTAAACCTGTCTGTAATGTCTGTCTCAGTGGTGTACAGTAATCTGTCTGTCTGTCCTCGTCTGCAAGTGGTGCTAAGTAACCTGTCTGTCTGTCTAGTGATGTACATAACCTGTATGTCTGTCTTCAGTGGTGTACCGTAACCTGTCTGTCGGTGTCTGTCTCCAGTGGGTACCGCGAACCTGGTCTGTCGGTCTGTCTCCAGTGGTGTACAGTTTAATCTGGTCGTGTCTGTCTACAGTGGTGTACAGTACCTGTCTGTCTGTCTGTCTCCAGTGCGTGTACATAACCCACCCCCATGTCGGTCTGTTCTGTCTGTTATCTCCAGTAGTGTACAGACTAACCTTGTCTGTCTCCAGTGGTGTACAGTAACCTGTCTGTCTGTCTTTCTCAGTGGTGTACAGTAACCTGTCTTCTGTCGTACAGCGGTGTACACTAACCTGGTCTGTCTTGTCTCCAGTGGTGTACAGACCTGTCTGTCTACAGTGGTAGTACAGTAACCTGTCTGTCTGTCTGTCTTCAGTATGTACAAGTACACCTGTCTGCTGGCTACAGTGGTGTACAGTAAACCTGTCTCTGTCGTCTGTCTACAGGGGTGT
>PIJE02007767.1:0-11813 GCA_002895965.2 Coryphaenoides rupestris | reverse complement strand
AGCAGAGGATCAGAGGATAACACAATATACATAAAGAGAAACAATGTAGGAATGGGGAATATAGCCTATGAATCCAGAAGTATTGAATATTATAAATGTACAAGTAAGTAAAGGCAGATGCACAAGTGAGGGCAGTAGGAGCAGAAATATACATAAGATCAAGAATCAGAAGCATATGTATCCGGAGTATTTCAATATAGCACAGGGAATATGGCATATGTATCCAGAAGTAATTGAATAGTGAAATAAAATAATATATATAATATATGTTCATGTACATGTACCTTTGCTACCTTGCACGGTTGACTCTGATCACTTTACTCAGTGTAAAGTGATCAATATGATCAATGGGATTGATGTTGCTGGTTGAGAAGCCTGATGGCCTGTGGGAAAAAAACTGTTTTTGAGTCTGGTAGTCGGTGCCTGGATGCTCCGGTAACATCTACCAGACGGCAGCAGCAGTCCATGATTGGCTGTAGTCCTCAATGTTTTTCTATGCTTTCCTAAGGCATTGTGTGTGGTAGATGATTTGCACGGCTGGGAGATACAGGAACATTTACTGTAATACAATATATTTTACTACAGTACAATAACATTTAAAAGGTATTACAGTACAATAACATTGATTGCAGGACAGTAACATTTTAAATGTATTACAGTACAATAACATTGTACTGTAAGACGGGGTCCTGGGTGTGCGGATACCTGGCATCGCCAACTGGTTCTAGGGACAGAGGCCTTCAGAGGTCGCTGAAGTAGTCAAAAAGCTCTTCAGTGTCCAGAGCCTGTCCAGAGCCTTCAGCCCTGAGATGCTGAAGGCTCTGGACATTGTTGTGCTGTCTTGGCTGACATGCCTATTTTGTGTCCGTGGAGGTTGAGGACAGTACCTGTGGAGTGGCAGACCATGGTGGTGGTCCCCATTTTCAAATAAGGGGACCAGAGTTTATGCTCCAATTATCGGGGCATCACACTGCTCAGCCTTCCCGGGAAAGTTTATTCCAGGGTGCTGGAAAGGAGGCTCCGCGACGTTCTCAGTGGGTGTTGGACTCCGCCAAGGTTGTCCCTTGTCACCGGTTCTGTTCGTGATCTTCATGGACAGAATCTCAAGGCGCAGCCGAGATGAGGAGAGTGTCCGGTTTGGGGACCTCAGAATTGCATCTCTGCTCTTTGCAGATAATGTGGTTCTGTTGGCTACATCAGACCGTGACCTCCAGCATGCACTGGGGCGGTTTGCAGCCGAGTGTGAAGCGGTCGGGATGAGAGTCAGCACCTCCAAGTCTGAGGCCATTTTTCTCTGCCAGAAAACGGTGGAGTGCTCCCTCCAGGTTGGGAGTGAGTTGCTGCCTCAATTTACCAGTCTATCTACGTTCCAACCCTCAGCTATGGTCACAAGCTTTGGGTAGTGACCGAAAGAATGAGATCGCGGATACAAGCGGCCGAAATGAGTTTCCTCCGCAGGGTGGCTGGGCTCAGCCTTAGAGATAGGGTGAGGAGCTCAGACATCCGGAGGGAGCTCGGAGTAGAGCCGTTGCGCCTCCACATCGAAAGGAGGCGAAGGAAGTCTGGGGGACCCTGCTTAGCCTGCTGCCACTGCGACCCACACCCGGATAAGTGGAAGAAAATGGAAAGAAGGATGGACAATAACATTCATAATATATTACAGTACATAACATGTATTACAGTACAATAAAATTGGTTACAGTGCAATCACATTCTACAGTATAATAACATCTACATTTACATTACATTTAGGGCATTTGGCAGATGCTTTTATCCAAAGCGACTTACAAAGAGTACATTTGTTGAAGGAGAGGCAGCAATATATCAATCTACTACAGGACAATAACATTTGCACTGCAGTGTTTGTATGATTATTATTCTCTTCAGTACAATAGCAGCACAGTATGTTTTTTTTTTTTTCAGATACACGTGCAGAGCCTTCCAGTCTGGACATGCTGCGAATCGTTGTGTGTGTTGTTGTGGTGATCATGATCATGGTCATTTTATCAGTTCTGTCCATACAGCGGTGCCCAGGTGAGGCTAAGTCACCCCCACACTATAATATGTTGACATCAGATTCAACTTTATCCTGATGATATTCTCTTCTTTAAGCAGGAAGCCCCAGAACAACCCCAGAATATGAGGTAAGCAGATATCTTCTGTCACAATGTGATGAAGGACATAATGTCACTGTGATTAAGGAGAGAATGTAACTGTGACAAAGGACAGACTGTGATAAAGGACAGACTGTCACTGTGATAAAGGACAGACTGTAACTGTGATAAAGGACAGACTGTGATAAAGGACAGACTGTAACTGTGATAAAGGACAGACTAACTGTGATAAAGGACAGACTGTAACTGTGATAAAGGACAGACTGTAACTGTGATAAAGGACAGACTGTAACTGTGATAAAGGACAGACTGTAACTGTGATAAAGGACAGACTAACTGTGATAAAGGACAGACTGTAACTGTGATAAAGGACAGACTGTAAACTGTGATAAAGGACAGACTGTAACTGTGATAAAGGACAGACTGTAACTGTGATAAAGGACAGACTGTAACTGTGATAAAGGACAGACTGTAACTGTGATAAAGGACAGACTAACTGTGATAAAGGACAGACTGTAACTGTGATAAAGGACAGACTGTAACTGTGATAAAGGACAGACTGTAACTGTGATAAAGGACAGACTGTAACTGTGATAAAGGACAGACTGTGATAAAGGACAGACTGTAACTGTGATAAAGGACAGACTGTAACTGTGATAAAGGACAGACTAACTGTGATAAAGGACAGACTAACTGTGATAAAGGACAGACTGTGATAAAGGACAGACTAACTGTGATAAAGGACAGACTGTAACTGTGATAAAGGACAGACTGTACTGTGATAAAGGACAGACTGTAGCTGTGATAAAGGACAGACTGTCATGTGATTGTTGACAGCACACAGCGATGCCAATGACTCATCATCAGCACGCTACATGCCCCTCAGCAGCTTACCCGCCCCTCAGCAGCTTACCCGCCCAGCACACCAGCCAGAAACCGTCCACAGCCAACTAGATGTCTCAGAATGGCCATCTCTTTAGCAACAGACAGGAGGCAATGGAAGAGGAGGAGGATGAAGAGGAGCCGTCTGTGTGTTATGTGACCCAGAATCACGGGTTGCTGCCCGTCGCTCCTGAGATCCACGACGGACATGAGCAGGCCACACAGTACGCAGCCATCCATGTACCGTAACACTGGAGTCAGCAAGTAAAGTGTTTAGAGTAGGGCTCGACCGATATTCATCATTATTTTGTATGATCTGATTGCCGATTAAATGAAAGAAAATTAAAGTCACGTCCGTTGTGAATGAAATTCTCTTGCCTTTTTGCCCTTCTGTAACTACACCAAGTAACCACAGGCCACTCTTCGTACTGATGTCTTTGTCGTTTTACGTTCTCTCTCATAAGAAACTAGGAGCTCCCTGCACTTTATTGTTCTAAATATAATGTTGAAATGCTGTTTTCCAGTATTTAATTAAACATTAAAGGCATTTAAAGGATGTTTTGTGTTGGAGTTTGTGTTAGTGAATAATTTGAGAAGACAACGCAGCACCCAGCGTCTAATCTATTACATGTGAAAAGAATGCAGTCATCCTTTTCATGTTTTCATGTGTGTGTGTGTGTGTGGAGGTTTCCTGTACAACCCAAACCCACATCCTGTGGAAGGTGTCAATCTACCATTCTCACGGTATATTTCCTCAAGTGTACCTTAATGATTTTATATCAGCTTTGTTTGCTGCCAAATTACGATTACTTCCCCCTGTCAGAAAAATTACAAATATCATTTTGTTTTTAGTTTGCATCTTTTATTTCATTGAACAGACATCATAGTTGTACATTATACTGTATATACGCATTACTTTTCAAACATCACCTTGTTCTTCGTTCACAAATGCACTGTAAGTTTGTTTCTTTCAATGAATTTAATCATATTGTTTTTGTTTATTAGCTATGGTTTAAGAGATTGGGACATGTGTTTATACATATTGTTATGCGCAGTTTCGAGTGGTCATCTATTGTGGCTGGAGTTCGGGTTCTGGTTCAGGTTCAGGTTCTGGATTGTCTGCAGTAAAGCAGCGAGCTCGGGAATCAATGTGACACAAGGCAGCATCACCCGGAATGATTCAAAGTTTATTAAGATACATAGAGCATACGGTATATACATTTTGGGATGGGAAGAACAGAGGAGCATTTACATGTAGACACAACAAATCATCTTGGGAAGCAGACGTGGAGACGCACCCCCTCCACCTCTCAGACGGCCATTCAGGGAGCAGGGACAACAAGGCCTTACATGGAGACCCTTCCGTCCCCACCCCCCAGACAGCCAATCCAGAGAAGCAAGGACACCAGGCCCCACGTGGATATGTAACAGACCGACAGACAGTTAACTTGTGAAGCAGGGATACCACGGCCTCACGTGACCCACATGGAGATGCACCCGTCCCTATCCCCCAGACCACCAGCCCAGGAAGCAGGGACAGCAAGGTCTCACGTTGAGACGCTCCCGTTCCCACCTTCCAGACAGCCAATCCAGACAAAAGAGGCAACACGTTCCCACGTTCGACAACAACACCAGCGAGTGCATCTCAGAGGCCTCCCAGGGCCAACAGATAAGAGTGAAGCTAACTAGTCACGTAGGCCAAACAGCTAACTAGTCACGTAGGCCAAACAGCTAACTAGTCACGTAGGCCAAACAGCTAACTAGTCACGTAGGCCAAACAGCTAACTAGTCTAAGTCCCGTAGGCCAAACCAGCTGACTAGTCATAGTAGGCCAAAAAACCTCCACTAGTCCACGTAAGGCCTAAACAGCTGACTAGTCACAGTAGGCCAAACAGCTTGACCTAGTCAAGTTAGGCCAAACAGCTAACTAAGTCACGTAGGCCAAACGGCAAGAGTGGAAAGTTTAATGGCCCCACAAGATTAATGACATTCCACACCCAAACACATATATAATTGCACTGCTTAATATTAATAAGTCGATCTTTAATCTCTGTGGATAGGTGGAACATATTGTGAACCTCCACCTGATGGAAGACGATGACTAAAGTGGAACCATTGGTGTAGATTAACGACAAGTAATAAATTGGTCGGTTGGGCAATTTATACACATGTGGAGTTGGTTGGTTTTGGTGGCAGGCTATGCGAAAATACATATGAAACTCTTACAACTCGTGCAGCTTAGTGGTTATTTGTAAGAGCTACAACCATTTTTTGTGTGATTATGAATAATGTGAAGAAATCAACCAGAAAGATGAATCCATCCAACCGTCATAATCCATTTCATGAAATTGCCTCCCGGGCCGGATTGGATCAGCCGGTGGGACGCACCTGGCCCCCGGGCCGCATGTTTGACACCCCTGCTATAGAAGCAAGCAATGCTGAGTGTTGAGAACACTGTTGCTTTAAACAAAACAAATAACTATTCACAATAAAAATTGGAGTCAAAGTTATTAACTGCTTTTTATTACGACCCCATGGCAAGATTATCTCACTACGTCCAATGCAGTGGCCACAATGGTGCCGTGATTAGCTGGAAACATAACAATCTCTTACCTCGTACCTAAACGCAACCATCTTTAACCTAATACCTAAGCTAACCATCTCTAACATAGTACCTAACCTTAACCATCTGTAACCTTATACCTAAACTAACATCTCTAACCTACTATCTAAACTTAACCATCTCTGACCTAATACCTAAACTAACAAAGACGTCGTTAGCTACGAAGCTAAATGTGGCTTGAGCTTCTTCGCTTCTTCGGGTCTCGGTACGCGTCGAGTGAGCCACGGACGCCAATTAAACATCAAATTCAAGATTAACGATGCGCTACACGCACGTCGACAGACCAATTTAACCAGTTCAACCAGTTTAACCAGTAAGTGTTGAGCAAAACACCCCTCCGCGTGTTTCGTTCAACGTGTTAGCCAGCGTTAGTAGCATCAGAGCGCTATGCGGGGAACGAACAAGCGTCAAACCGCGATATTGTTTTTTATTTGGGACAGAGCGTCTGCTACACGGATGCTGAACGTGCCTCGGGCCAACGCAAACGTGAACATAAAAGACTAAAATCAAACTTACATGTCTTTCTCTGTCCCGAAAATGGACGCCAGGTATTCCGCCATTTTCCTCTTGTTGGGGCGGGGCACAAAGTTACATCACATGAACGCTACAAACGTTGCGTGCATGCGGTTGTTATTATTATAATTTTAAAATATAATTTTCAATATATAATTGCATAATATACACTCACCGGCCACTTTATTAGGTACACCTTGCTAGTACCGGTACCCCTTTTGCCTTCAGAACTGCCTTAATTCTTCGTGGCATAGATTCAACAAGGTGCTGGAAACATTCCTCCAAGATTTTGGTCCATATTGACATGATAGCGTCACGTAGTTGCTATTGCTATGCAATTTGTCGGCTGCATATCCATGATGCGTATCTCCCGTTCCACCACATCCCAAAGGTGCTCTATTTGATTGAGATCTGGTGATTGTGGAGGCCATTTGAGTATCGTGAACTCACTTTCATGTTCAAGAAACCAGTTTGAGATGATTTGAGCTTTGTGACATGGCTCATTATCCTGCTGAAAGTAGCCATCAGAAGATGGGTACACTGCGGTCATAAAGGAATGGACATGGTCAGCAACAATACTCAGGTAGGCTGTGGCGTTTAAACGATGCTCAATTGGTACTAAGGGCCCCAAAGTGTGCCAAGAAAATATCCCCCACACCATTACACCACCACCACCAGCCTGAACCGTTGATACAAGGCAGGATGGATCCATGCTTTTGCGTTCAGAAATGCTCTTCTGCACACCTTGGTTGTAACGAGTGGTTATTTGAGTTACTGTTGCCTTTCTATCAGCTCCAACCAGTCTGGCCATTCTCCTCTGACCTCTGGCATCAACAAGGCATTTTTGCCCAGAGAACTGCCGCTCACTGGATATTTTCTCTTTTTCGGACCATTCTCTGTAAACCCTAGAGATGGTTGTGCGTGAAAATCCCAGTAGATCAGCAGTTGCTGAAATACTCAGACCAGCCCGTCTGGCACCAACAACCATGGAACGTTCAAAGTCACTTAAATCACCTTTCTTCCCCATTGTGATGCTGGGTTTGAACGTCAGCAGATCGTCTTGACCATGTCTACATGCCTAAATGCATTGAGTTGCTGCCATGTGATTGGCTGATTAGATATTTGCGTTAATGAGCAGTTGAACAGGTGTACCTAATAAAGTGGCCGGTGAGTGTATATACATACCGTAAATCCTCTAATAGTGGCCTGTATTCCATTAAAGGCCGGTCTCTCATAATAGCCGGGGGCGTGGTCAACACGGACAAATAAAGGCCAGCCTCCAATACAGGCTGGGTCAAAAAACGAAGAAAAAAACCGACGGTTAATACGGTAAACTCCTGGTGCCTGTTATACACCGGTAATGTAACTACGGTAGTTTGAATGACCTGTGCAAGCCTGAATGTCCCACAACACAACGTGTCTACGTAACACAGAGCTACCAGAGAACAGAAAACAAACATGGCGACGACCAGACGAAAGTTTTAGGTGAATTTTAACAGTTACCGTATTACTGTAATGTTGATTCCTACCTCAGGGTTGTTTTGTTTTACAGTGGCCGAGGCTGCGGTGCTGTTTTGTTACCATAATGTTATTTGCAGCTGAATCTTACTGTTTTGTTTGTTTTGTTTTTATGTGTGCAATGTTTTGCAATAAAAGTCAGGAAATGAAGGGATTATGTCCATGAGAGTTTAATTTTAAGAAATAAAGGCCTGCCTCTAATATAAGCCTGCCTCCAACAAAGGCCTGGTGCTCTTTGCGGCTCAGTAAATAAAGTCCCCGGCCAATATTAGAGGATTTACGGTACATTGGTTTTTAAAATTTGCCGAATGGATATTCCATTACCTCAATACATTTCTCACAAAATAAAATGGACACCGCATACATTTCCAGTGCATGCGTGTCTGGTGTCCACACGGTGGCGCAGTAACGCTACTTACAGGGCTCCAGTGTGAGAGATTGGTGTGTGTGTGAAGGCTCTTTTCTCTGCCACATGGTTCCAGTACTGGACACACACATGTGGCTGAGTGACACCGAGACACATGTGGCTGAGTGACACCGAGACACATGTGGCTGAGTGACAGAGAGAGAGCAGAGCTATAACAATGAACATTAAACTAGTGTTTCAAGTTTCAAGTTTCAAGTATTTTATTGTCACTTTGTAGTGCCGGAGGAAAGGAAGGACGTAGGCAGTATAAACTAACTTGTTTTTAATCCAAACAACAGGTAACACTCTCAGTGAAAAAGGCAGAATTCGTTCGCATGCGTGAGAGTCCAGAACAGGAAGTGCAACCACAATAAATGTCCCATCTGGCCCCCAGGTGCCAGATCGGTTCCCCCACTACACAACCACAGCAGAGGAGAACATGAACCCCATTATGTAGTCACTACACCAGCACGACCCCCACAAGTGTTCATCGCGCAATATTCGAAACCCTCGTGGCGAGGAGGAGGTATGGCCCGCCCCTATACACTGTAGGTAATAAGTCAGGAGGTTGCCCGGGAGAGGCTGTGACATGTCCATCACATCCACTTGTTGGCGGCGGCGGGGGGCAGCGACAACCGGGGGGTCGCGAGTTGTGGGGGCTTGTTTGGGTGGGGGGGGGAAGGCCACGGCTTGGCAGGGGGGGTAGGACGAGAAGGGCGGCCCCGGCGCGGATGGCAGGGCCAAGTCCGGGCGCAGTTCAAGTCCAAGTGGGCCGGTTTGAGGCGATCAACAGACACACACTCAGGCTTACCCTCCATGTCAACCAATGAAGTCTCTGGCTCCTGCCTTGAGACACGAAAGGGCCCGTCAGGGAGGTCGTAAGTGGAGTCCTGTGGCCGTCGTGGCGGATGAAAACGTAACCCGCCGACGTGCAGCTCCGGGGGCACCCCGCGAAGCAGGGGCGCCATGCTGCGAGTCGGACCGGGGCGAAGGCCCTGGCGCCGTCCAGCAGGGAGGCGCGCTGAGCGGAGGCGGACCAGGGCTCTGTCGACTTCGGAATGAAGTCACCGGGGGGACCGCAGCGGCTGTCCGACACAGCCTCGGACGCTGCCTGATGATGACTGGAGGTCCTCCCTTAGCGCCCTCACAGCCAAGCATTGACCCAGGGCAGTTTGTCGAGCCAGTTGCTGTCCGTGAGGCTAGCTCGAAGGGCGGCCTTCATGGAGCGATGAAAGCGCTAACCCAGTCCGTTAGCCTGCGGGTGGTAGGCAGTAGTGCGTGGATGAGAGCTTGACCACCCCAGAATTTCCTCTGCTACCGCTGCCCACAGTTCCGAAGTAAACTGCGGGCCACGGTCAGAGAGGAGATCAGCAGGGGTGCCGTAGCGGAGACCCCACACACCGCGATGAACGCCCGGGCCCAGGTCGGGCCGTCGTGAGAGAGAGCGGGACTGCCTCCGGCCAGCGAGTTGTCCTTCCACCATGGTAAAGAGGTAGGTGTAAACGTGCGAGGGGGGCAGGGGTCCTACCAGATCCATCGTTGACATGGTCGAACCTCCGCTCGGCCACAGAGAACTGTTCCAGGGGGCCTTGACGTGGTGATGCACCCTTGGCGCGTTGGCAGGCAGTGCAAGTGTCGACCCAGGCCCTGACGTCTCTCTCTGAGCCCGTGCCAGACGAACTTCTCGACCCCAGCCCTGAGGACGTTCCTACGGGGTGAGATAAGCCGTGCACCGCCTCGAAGACGGGCCGTCTCCATTGGCGGGGACCACCGGTCGTGGCTGACCCGTGGAGACATCGCACAGGAGCGTGGCCCTGCGTCACTGAAGAGTACCTCCTCTAGGCGCAGCCCCGTTTTCCGACGATGTGAGAGCTTGGACGGGAGGGGGTCGGTGGCCTGATCCACAGCCATGGCGGGAGTAGTCCAAGTTCAGCTGGACCGCACGACCACCACCCGGAAGAGCAATCCGCGACTTGGTTGGACTTTCCAGCAACCGTGCTGGATGTCCGGGTGAACTCTGAGATGTAGGAGAGCTGGCGCTGGGCTGGCGGTCCTGACCACGGCTGCTGTGACCTTGAGACATGGCGTGTGTGAGCGGCGTTGTGGTCCACGTAGGCCGTAAAACGTCGCGCACCGTTCCAGTAAAAAACGGAAGTGTCTGACCGCGAGCCACAGTCCGAGGAGCTCCCTGCCGAGAGTGCTGTACTGTGCGCTCTCTAGGAGACAGCTGGCGGCTGAAGAAAGCGAGTGGCTTGCCAGGGCGTCGCCGACCCACTGCTCGTACACCGCACCCACAGCAAAAGTCAGACGCGTCTGGTGAGAGCGGTTGGGCGCAGAGGGTGAGGGTGGGCCCAAATGGCAGCGCGGGCCAGGGCCGCCTTGGTGTCCTGAAAGCTTGACACGCTCCGGCCGTCCAGCTCGACCGGTTTTGTTTCAGCAGTCTTGCCCTGCTTCTGCGGGCGTACAGCGGTTGCAGGATGTGAGCAATGTGGTGGAGGAATCAATAGTAGAAGGTCACCATCCCGATGAACCCCTTGAGCTTCGCTGACTGGTGCGGGGGGCTCTGGAAGGCAGCGACGGCTTCCACCTTTCGTAGGGGAGGGGGTCCACACGCACGCCTCTCGCGGTGACCCCGGTGACCCCGAGGAACAGTCTATGGGCTTCCCGTCCGAAAATCACACTTCGCCGGATTGACAATAGCCATGTTGGCTGAGCCGGTGAAGAGGGTCCCCCGGAGGTGGACAGGTGCTCCTCTTCCGTGGTGCTCGCCGACGAAGGATGCATCCAGTAACGAAGAGGAGTGGCAGTTCCTGAGCACCGAGTGCATGAGGCGTTGGAAGGTCTGCGCCGCGTTCTTCAGGCCGCAACGGCATCCGCAGAAACTTGAAGAGTCCAAAGGGCGTGACGACGGCTGTCTTAGGGACGTCCTCGGGGTGCACCGGCACCTGATCGGTACCCCCGTACCAGGTCCACTTGGAGAAAAAGCGTTTCCCGCGCCAGGTGCGCTGAAAAATCCTGGATATGCGGGACCGGTAGCGGTCAGGCTTGGACGCGTCGTTGAGGCGGCGGTAGTCCCCCTACATGGGCGCCACCCCGCGCGGTCTGGCTTAGGGACGATGTGTAGTGGAGACGCCCAGGGGCTGTTCGGGCGCCGAACGATGCCCACCTGCTCCATGTGCGCAAACTCTGCCCGGCGACGACAGCTTCTCCGGTGAGGCCGCCTGGCCCTGGCGTGGAGGGGAGGCCCGTTGGTCTCGATGTGGTGCTGCCCACTCCGTGTTTCACCGTGGGCGCGACGGACGAACACGGAAGAGGTGGGCTTTAGTGAGGTCGGGGTATTCAGCGAGCAGCCGAAGGTACTGGTCGCTTCTCGCAAGGTGTTGGACAACCCGCTGTACGAACGCCTCCCCCTGCGTACAGGCAAAAGGAAGCGAAAGTCTGTGAGTTGACTAGGCGCCTGTTCCCCAACTCCATCTCAGGTTATGGGCGCACAGAAAATCTGCGCCAAGGAGGGGAAGTGTGTAACAGCTGCGACGACAAAATCCCAGGTAAAGCGCGTGTCCTTCCGAAGCACACGTCCACCGACTCACATAGTGCCGTTAAGAACGGATAGGCGTGCCGTCCGCACCCACCAACTGCGGAACTCTGGTCTCCCTTCGCCACCTCCGATTTCCCTGACGGAATGATACTCCACTGGGCACCTGTGTCACACCAAGGGAACTCTGCGTACCATGGAGGACAGGTGTCTTGTAACTAA
>PIJE02007763.1:0-11820 GCA_002895965.2 Coryphaenoides rupestris | reverse complement strand
GTGTGTGTGTGTGTGTGTGTGTGTGTGTGTTTGGGGGGGGAGTATCTTTGGGTTACACATGTACATAAAATACATTATGATTATGCATGCCTCCATTTGGCTATATCCTATTTCAATGGCAACTGTGGTCGATTTGGACTTTAAACTTTATCTCTCTCTCTACCTCTCTCTCTACCTCTCTGTCTTTTACTCTTTTTCCCTCCACCTCTTGCTACCTTTCTCTGTCTCTCTCTCTCTCTCTCTCTCTCTCTCTCTCTCTCTGTCTCTCTCTCTTCCTCTCTCTCTCTCTCTCTCTCTACCTCTCTCTCTCTCTCCCTCCTCTCTCTCTCTCTCTCTCTCTCTCTCTCTCTCTCTCCCAGGCATGTACTCCAGCCTAAAGGACCCTTTCGGAGGGGGTGTCTGTGGCCCTCCACTGTCCCTGGGTGCCGGCCTGTGCAGCAGCACCTCGTTGTCCCTGGGAGGGGGCGTGTGCGGCACCCCTCCCCTCTCCTCGGGACTCCTCCCGTCCCACATGTCCGCGCTGTCGTTCCCCTCCGTCAACTCTGCTGCACACACACGGGTAACCGAGTGATGACCTGTGGAGCCTCCTCTCAGAGGACAAGTACGGGTGGCGCTCATCACACTGATTGTGGGTCTGCTACTTTTGTGTACCAGGGCACTAGACTGCGAGATTAAAGGGACTGTGTAGGATTTGTACATGCATAAATCACTTTAAATATAGGTAACTGATCTAATTAAACTTAAAAAATTTTGACCTTCCCTGACTCTCTCCAGACTGACGGCTGATTTTTATTTTATGAGAACCGGGTTGACTAAGGAAGTGACGTCTAAGCACGGACAAATGTTTGTTCTGTCATAACTTTTGTACAATGTTTATTTATGATTATAACACCTATTAGTTTGTGCTCGGAGCTCACGATCCAGTGCTTTCGAACCAGCAGGCTGTAGTTCACTTTCCGGCCAAAGGGGTCAGTAGTGAGAATGAATTTCAGATTCTTACACATATTCTTACAACTAGTGAAGATATGCTTACTACACACGCCCTGGTACATACAGACCCATACATTTTTGTTATGAGCGACACCTCTGTTTGTCCTACAGGGACAATGGGTTTTTTGTGCGTTTTGTGTTTTTTTGTGTTTTGTGACACCTCTGTAAATCTGGTCTATTAGTCGTGATATGAAGCACAGCGTGGCATTGCATTGGAAACCAAACTCAGCCATGTTTGTGTAATTGTGTCTGTGTGTGTGTGTGTGTGTGTGTGTGTGTGTCCCAGGTCCCTGCGGGCTCCACCTCTTCCTATAGTCTGACCTCCTCGCAGCCCTTCGCCAACTGCTTCTCCTCAGCCCCCTCACTGCCACCACTACTGAGCCAGGCACAGACCTCACTGCCAGGTAGGAGGAGGGGGGAGTGAGAGAGGGAGTACAAGTGCTCTAGTCTTTTCATCTGTAAACCATTAGATCAGCTTGCCCAAACGCAACTTTAGTTAGAATTTTGTTTTCCAAGGACATTGGAACACAAGGGAAACCGTGGTCACAGTGGTTCATTTCTGCCCTCTAGCTGTCAGAAATGAACTAATGCTGCTTTTTTGTTTAAATTGCTTTTGTGAGACAAAGAAAGCATTATCTAACTATAATGGAAGGAATCTCTGTATGTATGTGTGTATGTATATGGATGTCTATCCTTGGATTTGTTCAAGAACCGCTCATCCGATCGATGTCACACCCGACTTGGTTGTATTGCTGAGGGCCCAAGGAAGTGCAGTGTCGAGTGTCACATTGTTTGGATGAGCGGTTCCCGAGAACGCTGCAAGCAGCAGCAATAGTTGAGGGCCCAAGCATGACCAGTTGAGCATCAAGAGCAATGCCAATATAAATACCACAAGGTCCACATTGCAGCTTTGTCTCTCTCCCTGTTTCAGAGTCTGACCTCGATGACTGTCGCTTCCCATGTCAGGCCAACTCACCCACAGAGAGCCTTTCCTCACAGTAAGCCCTGTTCTTCCAATCTGCCGAAGTGCGTTGTCCTCACCCAGCTGCGCGAGGGGTAATACGTGCAAGAGTGCGACTACCAGTGCTTTGACAGTACCTTGCTTTAACATGGCCCGGGACTTTTTAAACCAGACCCAGCCACAACAGACCTACCTGGCCTACATTATGACCTATTTAAAAATTATGTTATTTGACGATGTTGAAAGGCAATTGACGTGGCCCGCATTCTCTAGCTCACGTCCAAAATGACTGTGGGCTGATCGGAACACCACGAGGGTTTTTTTTAATGATTCATAGTTTATTCAACAGACATATACTCTCATAACAGCAAGATACAGAAGTATGATACAAAAAAGAAAGAAAAAAATTACTTAATTAATTCATCAATGAATAAATAAAAAAATAAATAAAAAATACAACAAACCAACAAACACATAACATATAACAAAAACATATAAAGTAACAATAACATCAGCCTGTGATGTTACCCTCATAGAGGCTTAAACTCACAGTGTTACGGTGTTCTGTCTGCTACGACTCGGCTGCAGGTTGCACGTTTGTAACCATGCATCATATTGCTGATTATGTACAAGGTTATATTATTGAAAAAAAAACCAACATATAATATTGTCCACTGGCCAGTTTGGGTCTGGATTCGGAATTCTTCCTGAATCTCAAATGGCCAGTCCGTGCCTGACAGAGGTTCCGCTGTGGGCCGGCAGCCCACTGGCCTGGGCCAGTTGGACACACAGCGCTTGGTTATTTTTATTTATGTGGGGGCTGGGGTTATTTATATCGTATTTTTGCATCAGCCCCAATTGTCCACCTACCGGGAATACTCCCGGGGCTCCAGATGGCCAGTCCATCATTACCCCCACCCCAGATCCCCTGATATAATCGTAGGAATGAACAAATAATAACTCATGGAGATGTTGCCAGCTATACTCTGCGTGTATGTGTGAGAGAATGTCATACTTGATATATTGTATATGGCGTAATATACACAGACAGACACATATTTCACATTGGTGCACATCATCTATCTGGCGAAGCTGGGTTTGGATGGTTCTGCAGACTTCCCCGGTCCATCCCCTTTCATGCCATGTTTTCTCATGCACGGATGGACACCCGCGTCGTTTTTTCACACGGTTGGGGTGGATCGGTTAAAGGGTGACAACGACAAGTTATGAGATCACATATGAGGCATTCCGTGACTATGTTACAGTAAGCGAAGCCTCAGTCTGTGTGTCGCTCAAGGCATTGTCACATGGACAAACCTGCAGGGATCAGAAGCTATTAAACCACTACTTCCACCATATGAATGAATGTCATTTACAGAACTGAAACAATGTGTTGGACCCCAGAATAAGTTAGCACAAATCAACATAGTTGCCCATTGTTGTGTAATGAATACCACCTAGGTGTGTAAACAGGTGGCAGGAACGAATTCCTGTGCTCACCTTCCAACTCAGTTAAATGACTGTTTAGGCTGGAGAGAAGCCCTCCCTCCCTCCCTCCCCGTCTGATTTGGATCTTTTTCTCCATCTCTCTCTGTTTTTCCCACCTGCTTTCCTCCCACCCTCAGGTCTCCCATGAGCTGTCTCCCCCTGCTGTTTGACCACAGGGACGGCGCGGGCCTGGGGCTGAGCGCGCGCCCCGAGAACGTTCCGGCAGCCAGCGCCCACATCGAGCTGCTGCTGGAGAAGCACGGCAACGGAGAGATGGGCGTCAACAGTGAGTCACCGTTCATAGTGCACACACACACCGTGGTGGACATGAAGCCGGGCCAATCAGAACGCTGCCTACCTGCCTCTTACTGCACACTGGTTTATGTACGCCGTATGCACGGGTCTTTAGCCCACTTTATCTTGTGGGTGGAAATAAATAATAAGAATCATTCACATAAGTATACATCTGCACATTTTAGCTCATGCCTTATGTTGAAGGCAATGAAAAAAAAAAGTGGGCAGCATAAATTAAAGTGGTACATCAAAGCATGGTGTAAGACATTGCAATCCTTTATTCATGCTATCTGCTACTTTATTAGGCCTATGGGGTTATTTTATACAGTATGCTCTTTCATATTGAAATGTTGTTTTTCGCTATAAAATGACTACCGGGTGCTTCCTTCATCTTGCTGTCAAATCGTAATTTTACAGATTTGATCTTCCCATCACACACACATCGCCAGTTTTCATCTTTTCTCGTGCTGACCCTCCTAACTCGTCTGTGATGTTTTCTGAACAACGGCTGTGTTAACCATCAACAAATCAATCAATGACGGTCCTCCATGTAAACAGCATCACATTCATACAGATAGAGCTTTTATTTTGTCTATTCTTCAGTTCACTTGGTCGCCTCTCCCCGCTCTCTTCATGTGGTTTAAAGTACATGACCAAGACTGACACAGAAGGCGGTTGACCCATCAATTATGTATGGTAGTCTGTAATAACAGTCCCAAATCTGTATGTGTAAATATCTAGGCTCCCCAAAAAGACCTCAAGACCTCTCCTCAGTCACAGTGGTCTGTTGAATGGGCTGTGGGTAAGATTTGAGTGTTGTAAAGACTGAACAGAGAGAGAGAGAGTAGAAAAGAGAAGAAGACAGTTGCTTTGATGCACCTGTGATTGACAGGCAAGATTCCGACATTGGATTCCCTGAACAAATTGGGGAAGAGATGCCCTGATTGGTCAGAAATGAGACAGGAGTGTTCTAACATCGGAAATGGTCTCATACAGAGGCAAGCACGGCGAACCACAACGGACATCCTCCCCCGAGGATTTCTCTCGTTAAAAGCTGACGGATTCCAATCCAGTGATGGCTCTTCAGTTTTACCTGCAGCACGTCCCACCCTTCTCCTCCTGTAGTCGTGGAGATGCTGCAGTCTCTGCACTCGCTGCAGCAGGAGAACCAGCGGCTCCAGGACCAGATCCTGGGTCTGGCGGCCAAGAAGGAGCGTCTCCAGCTGCTGAACGTGGAGCTGGCCGTGCCCTTCCCTCCACACGCCCTGGCCCACGCGCCCGCCCACATCAACTTCCTCTCCTCCGCCCACGGTAAGGGACCTTAATGGGATAGAATGTAATAATCATGGCTTCTTCCTAAGGGAATTTCAGGTCTCTTATAGCTTTTATATTTGTATTAAAACAATGGAGCCCTGTACCTGAAGTCTGTTTCTTCATTGTATATTGTAATGTAGCCAACAAAATGTACTTTTTATTTCTGTATTATATTGTTCATAATATGGAATTCTATTGGACCATATGCCATATCATATTGTATATCCCAATGGTATAATGTAATATTCACCGCTGTCCACTTCACTGCTGAGTTGCCTTTAATCTGCACCACCTTGTCCCATACATTTAACAACGTATAGGATGTATCTGTTTAGAAGCCCGTAGAACAGCTGGTGTATATGCTGTATATGCTGTAGATGTGTTGTGACGTTCTAGACCTGGCTCCAAGTCCCTCTTGTTTGCGTGCGTGTTGTTCCCATAGAAACCCTGTGCGCCAAGAAGAGTCCTCTGTCCAAAGCCTGCTTTCTGAATGACACCTCCTTCGTTACCTCCTCTGAGGTGAGAGGACACCTCAGCGGGACACCTTTCCGTCTTTCCCCCACAACTTCCACTCCCATGTCGCAGTCCAATGGTGTTGGCCAATCATCCTCTTGTTGTGTAATAGAGTCATAATATATTCATGGTATTCTTGATCTTCTGTTGTCTCCAGGAGCTGCACTCCGGTAGTCCGTCCCGCAGTAGCTCCTCCCTCTCCTTCCAGAGCACCCCGCCTCCTCAGCAGAGCCCCGCCCCTTTCGGCCAGTCCTTGATGAACGGACTGGGCCGGGGTTTGTGCGATGGGATAATGGGGGGGCGGTCAGACTGGCCACTCCACCCTTCCCGGGGTGGGCGCCGGTGGACTCATGGCCTCCCTGGCTGGAAGTCCGCAGCTGAGCATGACCAGTGTACTGGGCTGCCTCAACGGCGTCATCCAGTCCCCTGTGCAGAGCGGGCCCCAGCCCACGCTGCCCGCTCTGCGGCCCCAGCCTCCCCCTCTCAACCCCCAGGCACTGGCCCAAGGCCTCCAGCTGCCCAAGAGTGTGAGCCCGTATGTACCCACCTTTCATGTCCTTCATATCTGTTAGCTAAGTGGTGGTGGTGGGAGTGAGCATGATAACCCAAGGCGAGACTGTGTGTTTCAACTGTCACCAGCTGTGGTTTGCTTTCGTCCATAAGTGAGTCGTGTTTCACTACATGTGCTGCTGGCTTTTATGTCTGCCTGCAGACCAGCTTTATTCAAACCTGTTATTACTGTCAAGTCAATAAGTGTTTCCTTTGGTCAGACAGTGTCTGCTTGTGGCGCTGCAAAGGTTAGCTAGCTTCTGGGTTACCTGGCTGCTAGGTACGCCATAGCCACGGGGTTAGCCCGCTTCTGGGTTCACTATTCCAACAACCAGTTTCCCTAGCTCGCGGAGGCTAGCTATAGCTACTGGGTTTAGCTAGCTACAATGCGAGCTATCCGTGATTGCACTCATTGTCGACGGTTGTGTTGCAGGTCCTCCCCCTGTCGGAGCAAGCAGAAGCAGGTCTTTCTCCATGCCAAAACACGCAGCAGCAGCTTGCTAGCAGTTTCAGAACTTCACCCCTGTAAGTAACACGCGGCTGTAGTCCTTCCTTCCCTTCCTCCATATGCGGAAAAAAAACACTAAAGTTCATAAAGGCTGCTCTCCAACTACACGAGGAAACCTGCCAAACGTCTAGGGCCAACTCAGGGCGGGGGGAGGGGGTGGGGGCGATCCTGGCTGATAGTCGGGGCTCCGATGGTCCGTTTAGTGTGCGGGGTCTCAACATGTGACTTCGGGAGGGAAAGGATTTTATTCCAACCCAGCTTGATATTATCGGGCCCGGCTCCCGTAGTTTGTGGGGTTTTGAGGTCAAGAGGAAGAAAAACTGGGAGATTTGGTGTGTTTTTGGTTCCAAATTCTTTTCCAGCTGAGTCATGACAGGACACATTATTTTCCGAATAATCAAAATGTCAGTTCCTCCAAACAAAATACCAGGGCATATTAGTATACACCACTTTCCCATGTGTGTCAACACACACACATGAAATGTGTGGACCCAACGAAGTTGTTTAAAGGTTAAAGCAATGAAGTGACCCAGGAAGGTGAAAGGGAATGTAATGCTTCCTGTTAAATGTAATAGTATGCATATTGTTTATGCTTGTGTATGACTGCCTATTTTAACCTGAAGTGTTGTGTATGCAAACCTGTTTTATGCTGCTTTTTTGACCAGGTCGCTCTTGGAAAAATGTGGTTCACATCATAGTGGTCACCTTTCACCCCCTGCACCCCTCTCTGGCCTCTCCCCCAGGAGCAGCAGGCGGTGGTGTACCAGATGCTGCAGCAGCAGAGACAGAGGGAGCTACAGCGCCTCACGCTGGCGGGGGCACTGGGCTCCACCCCGGCCTCGCCTCTGATTGCCCAGTCCCCCAGCCTGTTGTCCTCCTCCACCGCCGCCACCACCACATCCCCTCTGCCCGGGGGACAAGGCAGCGCCGTGGGCCTGTTTGGCCTGCAAGACACCGCACTTCACAAGACTGGGGTGAGTAAGAACAAACACATTGATATGTTTTAGTAACGCTGTAGTGAAACTCGGGCAACCATCGGATATGTTTCATTCTTTCATTTCAGGCCACGGGCGAGAAGGGAGGCGACAAGAATGGGTAGTTGAGTGGGGAAAGTGAAGACTTCAACAGTTCTCTGATTGGAAGTAGCTTAAATCAGGATCGATCAGGTGTAATTGAAACTGTGCTGCACCGTGAAGAACAGAGGTTAACGTTGGTACCTCATGTAAGACGTTTTTTTTAACTTATCCTTTCTTGTTTTCTCGTCATCTCTATCTTATGGCCTGTTTTTATGAATGTATCAAGGGATGGATCTTAAAGTTAGCCGTTTTTTCGTATATATATATTTGTGTTTCTATGTTTTTTATATTCTTTCATCAGTGGTTCTTCTACTATTTTTGTGTAGGCAGCTTTCTAGTGGTCTCTTACTGAATTGCACTAATTTGTTAACCAGACCAATGGGGCAGCTTAGCGTCGGCCGGGAGCGTGTTATGGCCTATCATTGAAGCTGTTCCCAAGGTCTTATGGAGTAAGACCCACCTATATGTTTGAACTCTATATATATATACAATACTGGTGTATATATATGTATGTATGTATGAGGCCAGAATGCTCCTCCTTTGACTGCTCATGCCTTGACTGTGGTTCACATCCCCAATGCCCGAACCCATTCTAACCTCCCAGCCTGGTCTGTCTTTGGACCATTCGAGTTTTTGATCTCATGCCACCTCGTGAAACCTCAGAAGTCTTCCTACTCGACACCCTGCCCTCCCTCTGTTTACCACCTCATCTCAAAATTTTAATTCTATATATTGCTGCTCCTACGAGTGCTTATTATTTAAATGTATAATGATGCCACCATTTTGACATGTTGGCGGCTTTACGTACAACATGTTTGAATAGAATTGTAACTTCAGAAATGTTGCCAGGATCGTTCTCCTTTACCAAGTCACTATAGTGTGAAGTGAATGCTGCATTTGCAACAATTGTTTAATTTATAAGTGAAATGCCTTTCATGGTGTTAACTTGAGTTCCCTTTTGAATATGACTCGGAGCAAACCAACATGTCAAAATGACATTATTTTATTCAATCCCTCAAAAGAATTTATAGATGTCTATCCTACATGTTGCTACCGAGATTAAACAGGCTAAACCAAACTTTTGCAACAAGTAAGAAGAAATTAACTGTATATTCTTAAACCAGTGAGCACTTTGCATATTAGTAGCGAGCAGAGACAAGTTAATCATCACAAAGTACTTTCCTGAAAAGATTTGTACTTAGGTACACTGGGGGCTGTCAAGTTTCTTGTGTCACTGAGGATTTGCACTCTGTACAGGGCTGTTCCAGAAAGCTGGACTTCTAAATCAGCAAGAGATTTTCCTTAGCAAAGGAATCCCAAATGCTTTGAATTGTAATGGTTGTATGGCACTATTCACTATTTACACTCAACTCTATCCGGGCTTGAGTGAACTGCCAAAATTCCTGATATCGCCCCAATTGCGTTAAATCATATCAGGATTTTTCCACGGCCGCTTATAAAACAGGCCCCTGAAGTCTAGTTGTGTTTGGATTAGTTTAGTTCTTGTTTCCTTGTGTATTTATTTGAGTTAAACATTAGAGTACTGTATGTTTTGTTTCTGCCCAGCATTTCGCTGTTCATTTAGCAATACTGGATAGTTAATGCTTAATGATGCTAGATATGAGATAAAAACAAATCTGAGCCCAGAGGCTCACTCTTTGTCCCCCTGTTTTTACTTTGATATCGTCTTTTATATACAGGGTATGTGGTGGATTTAGTAACACGAAGCACTCTTCCACACCCATTTCTAGTTTCTATAGGTAACAGTGATACATTTTAAAGTTGAACGATGTGAATAACTGTAGTGATAAAAGTGTCTATTCATTTTTTATTGTAAGTATATCTTAAGATGATGCAATGTTATTTTTCTTGTTGTCTACCTTGGAGAGCGGAAAAAAAGACCTAATGGTCATTTGATGGTGAAAAAGCCACAATGCAGGCAGATGTTTTAAGCGTACCTTTTGACTGACACACACGGTGACAAAGGAGTGCTGTTGTGTAAAGCTGTTAACATCTCTAATAACAGTGCAATGCCAATGTAGTTACTGTATTACACACCACGCAGACCTTCACTTTTGTGTTTTTTTGCTAAAGCCCAAGTTTGTAACGCAAGCCAACGCATTTACTATGATAAGCTTCTCTCTCTCCTTACGGTCCACTTTACGGTGAGGCACATCTTACGAGCTAGGTTACTTATGAAGGCTACCTTTTAGTACCTCAGACTATTAAAGTCTTAAAGTCACTCTTACAGCCCATTCCAACATGTTTTACATGTTATCTTTACAATATCAAAAGTAATCTCCCATACATGTGATGTCTGTATTCCACGTTCTTTCGTTTTTTTTTTACTTTTATCAGGAAACTTCAAGAAGCCTATCATTATGGTGAAAAAAATATTGTAGCAATGACTGAAGGAGACTATTGATGTTGATAACCCATGAGCCTACACGTTGACATGAATTTGTGAATGAGTTTTTACCAAGTAGACTGTTTTTGTTTTTTTTTACCCGTTGTTTCACGATAGAAGCAACATTTAAGACATGTACAAAAGCTTGACTTAAAGAGTACTGCAGAGGATTTTTTGGGGGTTTCTTTCCCATGTTGCACTGGGGCGTTTCGGCCCACTTGTACATTCTTACTTGTTTTGTTTTCTGTTTCTTTTTTTATTATTTCCTCTTAGTACTTTCCTATTATTTGGAGTAAATGTTGTGTACTGTACGGTATGTTTGTGTAAAACACATCCATTCTTTTAGGATTTGGAACTTGGGTAATCTATGTCATCAACGTTAGGCCTACTGTGTTTCCTTTATGTATTACAACAGTTCTTAACAGCTGGCATTGAATGATGTTCGACAAAGAATGAGTTTCCATTGGCATTAGAATTGCATGAAATGTGATTTAGACTCTCAAATGTATTGCTAAATACCAATTATAACTATGCATAGACTTTAAATGCATTGTTCCCTGAAAAAAATCACAAAGCACTGAATTTTGAAAAGGACAAGCACGTTGTCGTTAAACATTGTATTTGTTGATCAAAAGGAATTTGACAATATTCAGAGTAATTGCCCCATAGGCTAAATTATTTTGATATTTTTGTGTGTAAAATAAAAAATAATGGATTAAGACAACCGATTTGTCAGTGAGTGTATTTGCTGCATTGATTTAGATTTTCTCTTGGGGACTGCAGTTGTAGCATAAATCTGGGGGAGGAGGAACTGGGATCATAATGTTTACAGCTGGGAGCCATTTGGAGGCCATATTAGTCCATTCTACAGGTCGCCAGGCTCGGTGCTCGGACGCTGGGTTCTCTGAGGAAACACCGTCGTCGTAAATCAAGTTTTGTTTTTTTTAACTGATCTGAACGAGGATGTACGCGCTTCTAACACTCGCAGTGCGTAAAGGATGCACAGGAACCCTCAGAAAGCACACACTTCTCCTGCCCGTCTCCACTTTAATGGTAAGAGGTTTCATTTAATGGTAAAAGTTATGCTTTTTTACTTCTGTCACAAATTCATACCTACTACAGTACATAAAAATACATAATCTAATAATATATTGTACTATGAAACGAAGCAGTGCGTGCCTACTGTAAAGTAAACGTATTGTCTGTAGATGTATTTAAAATGTATACTAATCCGTAAATAGGATACATAAAATAAATAAGGCTCCTTCGTTGTCGACTCGCGCTTCCCGGACTGGTAGCCACGCCCCACGCTTACCTTTGGCGTGGACACGCGCGACTGACCCTCCAACTTTACTACACTACACTATACTACTACACTACACTACACTATAGTACTATACTACACTGTACTACACTGTACTACTATACTACACTGTATTGCTATACTACACTGTACTACACTATACTACACTGTACTGCTATACTACACTACACTATAGTACTATACTACACTGTACTACTATACTACACTGTATTGCTATACTACACTGTATTACTATACTACACTGTACTACACTATACAACTATACTACACTGTACTACTATACTAGACTATACTACTATATTACACTGCACTACGATACTACTATACTACACTGTATTGCTATACTACACTGTACTACTATACTACACTACACTATAGTACTATACTACACTGTAC
>PIJE02007760.1:0-11829 GCA_002895965.2 Coryphaenoides rupestris | reverse complement strand
TGACGCATTTTCAGAATTTCTTTCACATCCAAGTGTCTTTTCTTGAATACTCTTATTTAAGACCTGGATCAAGGACTTTAATATTGGGACATATTGGAATGTTTTACCCTCTTTTTTATCAAGTATGTGCTCTTCTGGTTCAACAACTGAGAAATGTTTCTTCATAAATTGTCTTCTCTTGTATGAAGTTGTGAAAGGCCCATCTGTCCCCAAAGCTGTACTTATAGGGTGTGACTCAGAAAGATTTTTCACCAAATCTGAGATAACAGCTGAAAAGTCACATTTGCTTCACACCAAATCTGAGATAACAGCTGAATCCAGATCACAGTTATGGCTTTTCAAGGTGGACTCAATCACATCTCTTAAAACCGGACCAGAAGCACAGCAGGATATGAACTGAAGCTCATCGACAATTTCGTCAATACACTTGTTTGGCACATTGAAAGTGCTTTCCAACTTTAAAAAGAGGTGGCCAAACATCTCCTTTATGTCTTGAGACAACACCTGTGGTTCCTCATCCAAAGGCTCAGGGTCATCCTCCACAAAGGTCTCATGCGGAGCAACAGTGGGCTCAGGGTGTTTTTTTAAGACTTCAGATTTAAAGTCTTCAGGGGAATGTGAAGTGTGTTTCCTGTGTCTATGAGTAGCAAAGGTGGAATAAATGTTTGTACTGAAGTTGCAGTTTTTGAAGACACATGCAACTACTTCGAAACTCCTGAGGTGGCTGCCAAGATGCTTAAAATATTGCCTCTCTGAATTAAAAAAACGAGAAGAGCATAGTTGACAACTAAATGAAAGAACTTCTCTTTGCTTCACCAACTCCACATGTTGTCGGGCCAAATGGGTCTGAAGGGCATTAAATGTTTTGAATGAACAAAATGTTTGTGTGTGCGTGCATGTGTGCATCTTGTGTGTTTGTGTGTGTGTGCATGTGTGTGTGCATATGCGTGCGTGTGTGTGTGTGCATATGCGTGCGTTATGTGTGTATGTGCGTGCATGTGTGTGTGTGTGCATGTGTGTGCGTGTGTGTGCATGTGTGTGTGTGCATGTGTGTGTGTGTGTGCGTGTGTGTGTGTGTGTGTGTGTGTGTGTGTGTGTGTGTGTGTGTGTGTGTGTGAAATGTTTTGAATGAACAAGGACAATCAGTGTGAAGACAAGGGACTGACTGGCTGCGGCCACCACTTCCATGTTTTAGCCTGTAGTGTTTTAACAATCCAATCCTTTTGTCTGATTCAAAGCTAAATATTTTACACATCCATCCCATGTTGTGGTACCTGGAAAAGAAATTCAACTTGTAAACATCTCAAAACTAAACCATGTTACTATCATGTATGGAATTTGAGATTTGACCCCTTTGAGTGTCTATAGAGGTATGGTAAGTTAAATCTATAATAGACTTTTCACACTTGAATAAGTTAACCCAGGGTTAACTTTAACCCTGGGTTATAATAGCCCTGGGTTAATTTATCTCACGTTTCACACTAGTTTTCTTTAACCCTGGGTTAACAATTGACCCCGGGTATTAGTGTTCAGCGTTTCACACTGAGCTTGTAGACCCCGGGTTAACGTTCTCATTTGCATATTTACTGGGTTATCGAAAATGATTGGCCCGGCCCAGCACGTGACCTTTGTTTACATTTTAGCCGGCTTAGCTGTCAAAATGACGTCATCACGCCGCTGTGATGGCGATAGTAATTAAACACACACAAAAGAGCGAGAGAGCGAGTATATGAGGAGGTTTTTGTATGAGTTATACTGTGAATTGTGTTATTTGAACAGTACAAAGACAATTAAATTCACATAAACAAGTCTACATAACTTCAAATAAATCCTAAAATCAAGGACAATACAATGTTTACGGGATCAAATGCCCCAATAAGAGTGTGCTTGTTGCTGCTCAGCTAAATCTCTCGACACTTTTTCTCATATTACATAGACAGGAGTAGCAGTAGCAGTTTTAAACTATGAAGTTGTAATAACAAAACATTTAAAATCCTGAATTTCATTTGTAACATTCAACAATAGATATTTTTTATTTGAATCAGACAACATTAATTCTATGGACCGCGTATTGTTTAAATAACGGCGCTTATTGCGTTTTGGAACACCGCCAGTGTGTAGGTTTGCTCGCACGACAATAGCAGGCTACACTGATTAGCTGACGAGCCAACAGGAATGTACAAAGTGATTAAGAATATAACATACCACCCGTCGATCCACGTGCATGAATTTTGGCATCAAATGAGCGACACACCATCTTCCCGCCTCTGCCGTCCTTCCCGCTTTTCGGCGCGTCTTCTCCTCTGATGTCACTCGCTTTTGCCAGGTTCACTCGAATACCCAAGTACATTTTACTTGCGTTTGTCAGGTTGCACAATCACTGCAGTAGTTTAGTTAATATTACTTGGTGTGATGGATACAATTTACATGTTGAAATGAGGATACATAATTACAAACAAACACCAAGTAACACATTGAATAAAAGGTGACATTTTAAAGTAAAAGCACTGAAATGATAATTTCTAGTAGAATTTAAACAAATAACCGAGGTTATAATTACAGGGCCAAAAAAACATTTTTTTCAGTGCACTTCATTGCATCACAAATTCTATTTAATCAGCTTTAATGACTTCACTTGCCACCTCATTACCAAATGCAGCCAAGTGATGGGGCCGTACGAGTGATTTGATTTCAAGCTAAATTGCTAACGTTCAAGAACTGCCAAGACTGCAAAGTGCAAGTGGGTGGCCAGAAAGGGACTAACTCTTGCTTTCGCCCTCGCTCCCTCAAGATGGAGAACGAGGAGACGAGTGGGAACACAATGTTTATTTACAGTTTATTTCCCATTTCAAAGCATACTTAATATCTCATGCTGTGCTTTCATTCCTTGTTTACCTCACCGATACAGACCTCATTCGCACGGAATAATCAGACTTTGGGTTACATTTCGCTGAAGACTTAATTTTCCTTTCCATGGTAACCAGTGTGAGGATGTCACTGAATATGTTTTTTGCCAAATTTGATTCAAGTAATAGAAACAAACACTGCAGTCGTGGGATTGCAAAAAATTGGTTATTTCATGCAAATTGCCCATGAGAATTTTGACTTTTTAAATGAACAAAAGCAAATGAACTTCTACCAGGGCATTCATATTTCGCTGGAACAAAAACAAATCAACCAAATTTAAAGGGATTTCTAGTTCACTTCATTCAACCCTGCCGTGTGCATTCTTCCATTACATGTTCAGATAACCATCGACCTGGAGAGGAACCCAATCCAGGACCAGGCAAAGCTTTTATTTAACCTTTTGAATGACAATATGCAATGAAAATTAAGTGCAAACTGATCTGTACATTTTTGCTGAACAAAAAAAAAAGTTAATAACTTGCGCTAAAGAGTTTTAGAGGATAAGGGATCTGAGTATTTGTTTTTGTTCCACATAGCGAGGACATTTTTTATTCACCATTGATCTTTTAGTTGTGAGGAATCTAGAATTCACAAACCGAATTATGTTGAAAAAAAAAAGTTTTTTGCTTGTAGTGATGTTTGCATGCATGCCTGATGATGACTAAGCTAACCGATACTGACAACATACAGCTTGAGCAAATTATTGTGTTCATAATATATACAATGTGTATAACCCATTAATGAATAGTTTTGAGGTATGCAGGTAACTTGTGGCTATACTGAACGCAATGGTTCAAACCAAGACGGAACATGAATTGATCAGTTGTGTATGACAAGGTTAAAGTGTGGGACTGAGTAACAAACCCATGGAACACATTTCACATATTAAGTGTGTGTAGTCGTATCAGTATACCAGCAGACAAACATCTATACTTCATCAGCTTTGGTCTGAGTTCCTGATTGGAAATAGGAGGAAAGAAAGACAGACAGACAGACAGACAGACAGACAGGGAAGACCATCTGGCATCAGTCAGTCAGTCAGACAGACAGACAAACGAACGGCACTATCAGGGGAAACGATCCAGGGTTCGAAAACGGACGGAACAGCTCAGGTGTGAAAGCGCCCTGATTGGCTGCAGGTAGACCTACAGCCAGGCGCGGTCTTACCATTAAGGCAAAGGTAGGCAATTGCCTGGGGCCCCCAACCTGCAGGGGCCCCCAACCAGCTGCCCCCTCCCCAATCAGCAGGGGCTTGGGGCCTCCGGCCAGTAGCCCCCCACCATTGTCTTTGTAAATTATAATTGTGTATTTCTAAACAGAAAATAAAAAAATAAATAAAAAATAAAAATAAAAAAACATAAACGACTAAACGACTGTACTCAGAGAAACTTCAAAACCAGTTCTCAGCCAATGACTGCTTCTGTCTGGAGGGGGTTCAGACAGATCACAAACTACAAAGCAAAAAACCCCCACTCCATGAATAACTCACGCCTGGCCAACGACCTGAATGAGTTCTACTGTCGCTTTGAAAGACAATGGGACAGTCCTGACACCATCCCCCGTGACACCATCCACCAGCTCCAGTCCACCAGCCCCACCTCCCCCAGCACAGCAGGAGCCTGGGCCTCCCCACAGCTGCCCATCCCAGAGCCCCCCCCCCCCACCTCAGCGACACCTCTGTCCTTACTGGAAAGAGATGTAAACAGGATTTTCAAGAGGCAGAATCCCCGCAAAGCAGCCGGGCCAGACTCTGTCTCTCCATCCACCCTGAAGCACTGTGCTGATCAGCTGTCCCCGGTGTTCACAGACATTTTTAACACTTCTCTGGAGACTTGCCATGTACCCGATTGCTTCAAGTCCTCCACCATCATCCCCGTCCCCAAAAAGCCAAGGACCACAGGACTTAATGATTACAGACCCGTTGCCTTGACCTCTGTGGTGATGAAGTCTTTTGAGCGCCTTGTGCTGTCCCACCTCAAATCCATCACAGACCCTCTCCTGGACCCCCTGCAGTTCGCCTACAGAGCCAACAGATCTGTAGACGATGCAGTAAACTTGGCCCTTCACTTCATCCTCCAGCACCTGGACTCAACAGGAACCTACGCCAGGATCCTGCTTGTGGATTTCAGCTCTGCTTTCAACACAATCATCCCATCTCTGCTACATGACAAGCTTTTCCAGCTGAGCGTGCCTGACTCTACCTGCAGGTGGATCACAGACTTCCTGTCTGACAGGAGGCAGCACGTGAGGCTGGGAAAACACATCTCTGACTCCCGGACCATCAGCACCGGTTCCCCCCAAGGCTGCGTTCTTTCCCCTCTGCTCTTCTCCCTGTATACCAACAGCTGCACCTCCAGTCACCAGTCTGTCAAGCTCCTGAAGTTCGCGGACGACACCACCATCATTGGACTCATCTCTGGTGAGGATGAGTCCGCCTACAGGTGGGAGATCGACCATCTGGCGACTTGGTGCAGTCAGAACAACCTGGAGCTCAACGCTGTGAAGACAGTGGCAGATAGTTGTAGATCTTCAGAAAGAACCCAGCCCCACTCACCCCCATCACCCTGAGAGACTCTCCAGTCGGTATTGTGGAGTCCTGCCGCTTCCTGGAACCATCATCTCCCAAGGACCTCAAGTGGGAGCTGACATCAGCTCCATCACAAAAAAAGCCAGCAGAGGATGTTCTTCCTGCCGGCAGTTGAAGAAGTTTCAACCTGCCAAAAGACGATGATGGTGCACTTTCTACACTCCCGATCATCGAGTCCATCCTCACCTCCTCCATCACCATCTTGGTACCGCTGCTGCCACCGCCAAGGACAAGGGCAGACTGTCAGCGTATCATCCGCTCCGCAGAGAGGGTGATTGGCTGCAATCTGCCATCTCTCCAGGACCTGTATGCCTCCAGGACCCGGAGGCGTGCAGGAAAGATTGTGGCCGACCCCTCTCACCCCGGACACAAACTGTTTGAAACACTTCCCTCTGGCAGGAGGCTGCGGTCCATCAGGACCAAAACCTCTCGCCACAAAAACAGTTTCTTCCCATCTGCAGTTAGCCTCATTAACAAGGCCCGGGACCCCCACTGACACAGACTCTTATCCCACCTCCATAGATAGTACACATGACATTAACGCACAACCCACACCCGTTCCATATTCTGAAAAAATCATTTTGTATTGTAAATATCTCATCATTCTGTATTGTAAATATCCCATCATTCAGAAATCATTCTGTATTGTATATACCCATTCATACTATTCTACTTTATTTTATATTTATGCTTCTTGTCGTTTTTGCACTACTTGCTTTTTAATGCTTTTTAACTGTTATTATTATTACTCTTACGTTGTCTGTATGCACCAACAACCACAAAAAATTCCTCGTATGTGAAAACTACTTGGCGAATAAAGCAATTCTGATAAGAATGCCCAAATCGTATTATCTGCCCCCCTCCCCTTTCGTGTTATAATGGACTATTCCATAAATGGTAAATGGATTGCATTTATATAGCGCTTTACAGTTGCCTCACATTCACCCATTCATACACCGACAGCGGTGCCAACCATGCAAGGTAACAACCAACACGTCAGGAGCAGGTAGGGTTAGGTGTCTTGCTCAGGGACACCACGACACTTAGCTAGGTGGAACTCAGGGATCAAACCAGCAACCTTCCAGTTGGCAGACAACCACTCTACCTCCTGAGCTACTGCCGCCCCTCATTCCATGAGTGATCATGACCACAAAAATACGAAAGACAGCAGTCAGGAAGTGAAGTGCTACGGTTTGTTTATGAAAGAGGCGTGCGGTCGGAGTTCTGGTAAAATGAAGCGTAATTATCCAAGCGGGTCTAATAAGAGGAAAAAGCGAGAAGAAACTTGTTATATTATAATTGTTAATTTTGTAATTGCAATCTCACTCACACTTCACGCAGTCTCACTCTCTCACTCATTCACTCTCTCACACACACACACACACACACGCATGAGCGCTTGTCTGGTGAGATTTTTAGACAAAATAAATATTTGGCATTTTGACATACACTGGTGTTATATCTGAAACTTATTTCTCACATTCTACTCTTTATTTAGTGCAAGTATTGACAGGTCCCTTTGTGTTAAAAGAACGGATTTGAAGGGCCCCCTAGCTAAGTTCGCCTTGGGCCCCCAAATTGCTAAATCCGCCACTGCCTACAGCATTTGCCAAATGTTTTCAAATTTTGTTTTGGTTTTGTTAAGTTTAGCCCATATAAACTCACCATCATTCACACCTCATCTCGAGTTTTGTAGTTAGGAGTTTTTCCATTTGTACTCAGAAGTCGGAATTTCCGAGTTCAAAGTCGGACGTTTCCGCGGGAATGCGCACTGAAGTCGGATTTCCAACTCAGAAAGTCAGACGAATCTCACAACCCCGATTTAGAAATCCAAGATGGCTGCTCCGCGCTCCGCATCAGTGAAAGCTGTATTATATACTGTTTTAAGGACTGTATTTGTGTCTCATAAAATCGTAAGTCGTACATACAGTACTTTCCAACTTCTACCTGTGGACATGTTGCGACGGCGTTTGTATGCGCAAAATGCTGTATAATATGTAATACGTCAATTCAATGAAATTACATTTTATTTGTATAGCCCTTCATCACAACAAAGTCTCAAAGGGCTTTACAGGCCAGATTATTATGGGCCAAGTGATTTATCGACTTGTAAAACAAGGCGTCGATCTTTTTTTCCGACTTGTTAACTGGCACTTGTTGACGTCACTCCCAGTTCCCACTTCCGACTTCCGAGTACGTCACGTTACGCCACGTAACTATGGAACGCCATCCAGAAAAACGTTTACGCCCCGGCCCACCACTCGTCCGCTCTATCGGCCATGTTGGATCCAGAACCATAGCTAGGCATACATGACGGGAGCCTAAATGGAGGACAACGGTGGAACAGTTTCCTAAGCGCCGTAAGCGCGCGCGTGTGTGTGTGTGTGTGTGTGTGTGTGGGGGGGGAGGAGCTTGGTTTGGTTTGGTCGTCTGGAAGCTCGGACGGGAAAAACACACAAACGGGCCGCCGTTGGGAAGTGTGTGAGAAGCAGAAGACACCTGAAACCTTCTACCTGAAGACCCGCAATAGTAAAGTTTGTTTATTCGGCGGGAAAAACAACCGAAAACAAACAAGCCACTCGCTTTTCGGTGTACCTACCTGGATTATTATTATTATTATTATTTATTTTTTTTAGCTCTAATCAAGCTTTACACACACACAGACACACACAGAACGTTCAAGTCGTTGACAGGGGACCGTGTGTGTGTGCGCGCAGCAGCAGACATGTGATGTGACGCGAGTTGTTCACTAATAATAATAATGTGTGTTTGTTTGACAATCAGCGCGGTTTGCTGTTTTTGAGGATGAAACGGCGCCCAAAGGATTATTTGAACACGCGGCGTATCGCCCGGAAGCGCTCTCTCTCCCCCTCCTCTCTCTCTCTCCCCCTCCTCTCTCTCTCTCCCCCTCCTCTCTCTCTCTCTCTCTCTCTCTCCACCCGTAGCGTTTTTCGGGGAGGAAGTGGACGGGAGTCTCTTTCGTTTCGTCTCCATACGGTGAACGTTACGGTACGGTTTGCGTGTTCGGCGACTGACTGACGATCTATCCATGACTATGGCGGACGACGACGTTCTCTTTGAAGATATGTACGAGCTGTGCGAGGTCATCGGGAAGTAAGTATCGCTGTCATTATGGTGGCTTCGTGATTGTTTTGGTGTGTGCCAATCCACGCGCACATCGGACACACGTGTGACGTACCGGTGTGTGTGTGCCTGTGTGTGATATTGTCCTAGTTGCTCATGTCATGCATGTCAGCGGCTTTTTTTTGCAGTGCAAATGGTCATATATATGAAATAGCCCTAAGGCTTATACATTATTTCGCAATGCTCAGATCATCCTGACTTCTCGCAGGTTTTAGTATCTTTCGTTGCTTTCTCATGTTCACATCTCACACTTCGAATATATTGCAGCCTACTAATAGGGGTCTGGCCTGCGTTTTCTTGGGGTCTAGCAAAAAAAAAACAAATCATACCTCCATATGCCCAAGCAATATTCATCTAGTGTCTCTTGATGCTTATAACAACACCTGTCTAAGTTGGAGCTTTAATGACAACACAGTTGCTCAAATACTTCGAAGGGGTTCTCCACCATATTGGACATCTCCACCAAGACCATCCCACAATGTCACACAGGTCTCCAATCACTGTCCGCACTATAACAATTATTATAATACGTGAATAGATTATTATACCAGTAACGTACATGCCATTATGACCAGAAACCATTCATCCAATCACTATCATGCTGACGCGCCAGAAGAGGACTCATCATTATTCATGACGAACAGTTTTGCAGCCCCAACATTTTCCAGTCAGTCAGTCTTCATTAAGCACCCCCCAAACCTCAGCCTGAATGTTATCTCTGTACGCACAGGCGCACATTTCATATGGAAGCCCTGCATTAACCCACAAAATGTCTCCAGCTTTGAGGCCGATCATTACAGTCCTTTTACAGCCTGGAAGGCCAGAAGAATGGCTCGAAATGTCACAGCGTGTGCTGGAGTTGGAGTGTTTGTAGTTGAGGCCTCGCTGAAAGCAGAGGCTGCCCTGGGATGAGTCCAGGTTCATAGCCTTCATATGGTTTGTTGGCGAGTGATCTATTGTCTTAAAAAAAAGGACAGATATAGCTTGATGGCAAAGTGAAGCTCCAAATGAATAGATAATGGCCGATTTCCACATGAACACACATTCATGCTCTCATTCAGCTAGCCAGTCAGTCGGTAGTGTAGTCTGACTGGTTATGATGTACAGGTGACCGTTTTCATTGAGAAATGCCCTACGTGTTTCGTTAATACACCTGTTCTCACGGACACACACACACACACACACACAGACACACACACATTGACACACACACACACACACACACACACACACACACACACACACACACACACACACACACACAAATGACAATATTCTGCCCACACAAAGAAAACATAAATAAATATTCATCATAGTCCAGTCAGTGTAGCCCAGTGTTCCATGCTGTGCCGGTCTCCTATGGTTCAAGATGGGGTCTAGCTGTGAATGCAGGCATGACGAATGGTGCATAAAGAACGCTGCAAAGTCAACACTCTCACGCACACACTAATGTCAAGTGACCACATACGCACATGCATACATGGACGGCAGTGTGAGTGCTCTGACTCATGGCCTTACTCATAGATTGCGGCCGTGATGTGGAGTTGGAGGTGGGGGTGTCGGGAGGTGGTCCTGCTGTCCTCCATTCAGACAATGGCTTTAAACATGCAGCCTCCACCCAAGGTCCCCCCCATCACTTGTGGTGTTGGTTGTGGTGTTTGTCTTGTGTCCATCTGGTCACATGATTGGTTATGTTTCAGCCACAATTTCAGTTATGATTTCAAACTATAAAGGGTAGAGCATTATCTGATCGTCTTGGGCATTGTGTTCCAAAAGTTTGCAGCTGTAATGGAGAAAGCTAACCGGAAAAATTCAGTGGACCTGCGCTGTACTACACAGTTGCCTCTGGTAGATGCTCTTGTTTGCCTGATGTTATCTGAGCATAGTGAAGCAAACTCTGTCAGTGGGAGGGAAGCAAGTTTGTAGGGATTTCTTCCCACATCAAGCAGGAGTTTACAAGGTGGACAAAGTTATCAAAGGTCAAAATGTTGTAGGCTACTTTGTATTACAATGGTTATGCCTTTTTGGCTTTTTGGCCAATATTTAGATTGTTCTTTTGTATAAGCGGTGCATTGGCCCCCGAATGTCTTTTCCTGTGTGTGACCAACTTTTGACAGGTGTGTGACAAAATCCGAGAGTGCATGTACAACTTGGCAGCATCTGACAATTGGTTCCTAATAATTTTGTAGTTGACAGTATGGATGGATGCTTTTCACCTGTTTTTCAAACGTTAGGTGTGAATCGATAATTATCCCAAGGCACTGAAAGTTTCAGACTATTTGAAACTTTTTCACCCTTAACAAGGATGTCAGGCAGATGAGCATCTTCCCCTCTGATAAAAAAAATACATAAGACATAAGCTAAGGAGTAAGGGGCCCAAGATAGATCCCTGGGGAACCCCTAAGGAGAAGTCCATTTGTGAGGAGAGCTTTGTTCCGATCAGTGTCCATTGCCTCCGCATTGTCAAGTAGGACAACTAGGCTATGTCCATCTGAAGCAGTCAGCTGTTTGGCTGCTTCTTGATATTGTGGGTGGATGGAGTGGTGTGATTGCCGCATGTAATGGATGCAGTGAATGAATGGGGAGCAGAGGAGAATGGATCTGGGAAGGGGTGTGTGGTGGGTGGGTGAGGAGGAGGTCTGGGGCACTGTAGAGAGAAGCAGTCCATTAGCTTGGCACCAGACTTGCGGGCTACGCTCTTTTCTACTCTCATCTTTGAGCAACTGTGTGCTTTATAAGCCTCTGTGTTTAGACATCTTATGCTTCCCCCCCAATGAGGCATTCACAAGAGATACAGCCTCCAACAAAAGCATTCGCAGGAGTGTTTGTGTCCATGCTTCTGAATGGACCACAATGATGTGTTCACGGTTGATTTAATGTGGATTTGATGTACGCAATTCAAAATGCAAGATTTTTAAGGAATATATTTTTTGTGGGTGTTAATTAGAAGTAATTTTGGCTTCATGTAAAGACTGGTGGTATAGATAAAATTGCAGCGGGCTGCTACAGTTAATGTGAAACACTGCAAGTTTAGGGTTACATTTAACATTCATTTCCATTGTACAAACTGCTTTAGGAGCACATCTTTCAGTGGTTTTAATATAAGCCTGGCAGGGGGCTTTTCCACCAAGGCGTTTTCAGGGCCGGTTCGGAGCCAGAGCCTAAAACGAACCAGTTCTTCCTGTTTCCAC
>PIJE02007758.1:0-11831 GCA_002895965.2 Coryphaenoides rupestris | reverse complement strand
CCTGAGAGAGAGACAGAGACACAGAGAGCGAGTACATTAGAGAGATTGTACAGTCAATAATGTCTACGGAGATGGGTCGAGAGTACTCCCCACACCACACGCCGCTGTAGTGATGTGGGACGTTACTGAGGGCGGGTGGCACTGACTTGAATTTGAAGGTTTCCCCGAGCTCCGCTGTGTCTCCGGCGTAATCTCAAAACCCCAGAAAGGGATAGGGATGTCCTCCATAGGCAAACTCTAAATATAATGCACATACACCGTATGAGATGTGCTACACCATAATGTACAACTTTTAACATTGCTTCATATGAATAATAACGTACCTCGACCGTAGACCTCAATCCCAGAGTGGAAGACCCCAACACCGAGAGAGGAGGTGAAGTCATTGATCCAGTACTAGGGAGAGAGAGAGAGATATATATTAATCAATCAATACTCCCTATATTACACATTAGTTTATAACCTCTATACTGTCTCTAAGGTAATACCTAAACTGACCTCCATTAGCCTGGAGAGGCTAGCCTTTAAAAGTACTTTCTTGCATCTTGCCTTGCCTCTCTCTCTCTCTCCTTCTATATTTATGGAGGTTCTCTTTAAGACAGTTACCTTGATTGGCAATAGGGCCCAGCTGGGTGATGATGACCTATTGACCCCAGCTGGTGCACATTTGGCTTCCTCTCCCTACATTGCTTGCTTGTTTTGCCACATTCACTAGCTTGGCGTGTTCCCCTGGGTCACTTATTTTTTTTTTTTACCAAAATGAACCCATTAATGCAGAACCATCCAAAAGGTCCAAATCTATAAAAGGAGAGGTGTTGTCTGTTAGCCTGAAGAGATGTTAGCCTCTTAACTAGATTAGCTGTCTGACACCCCTAATCCTATTAGCTAGCCTACCACCTTCTGTTACACACACTTACACACACACGTTACCCGTGTGCACGTGTGCACGTGTGTGTGTGTGTGTGTGTGTGTGTGTGTGGTGTGGTATGTACATAGTGTGTAGATTAGATGAAAGCACTTAGAGCTGACCAGGAATTCTACTAAGTCTCTAATCTATAGAGAGAGCAAGTAATCCCGGCAGACTGATGTTCCCTACTACTACGACTACTACTATCTACTCTAAGCATGTCACACAAAGTACTACTCACTATGTCTTACACACAGTACTACTAACCATGTCATACACACCGCACTACACGCAGTAGTACACACAGTACTACTCACCATGTCATACACACAGTACTACTCACCATGTCATACACACAGTACTACGAACACAGATATCTACTCACCATGTCATACACACCGATTACTAGACACAGTACTTATTCACAGTATTACTCACCATGTCATACACACAGTACTAGCACACAGTACTACTCAGTATTAGCTCACCATGGTCATACACACAAGTACTACTCACCATGTCATACCACACAGTACCAGACACAGTACTACTCCAGTATTACTCACCACGGCCCTACACACAGTATTACGCACCATGTCATACTCACAGTACTACTCACCATATCCGACACAACAGTACTACTCACAGTATGGACTCACCATGTCATACACACAGTACTAATCACCATGTCCATACACCACAGTACTACACACAGTACTACTCACCATGGTCATACAACACAGTACTACACACGTACTACAAACAGTAGTACTCACCATGTCCATGACACCACAGTACTACACACAGTACTACTCACCATGTCATACACACAGTACTACAAAACAGTAACTACTCACCATGTCATACACACAGTACTAAACACAGTACTACTCACCATGTCAACACACATACTACTCACAGTACACACACAGTACTACTCACCATGTCATACACACAATACTACTCACAGTACTACTCACCATGTCATACTCACAGTACTACTCACCATGTCATACACACAGTACTACTCACAGTATTACTCACCATGTCATACACACAGTCTACTCACCATGTCATACACACAGTACTACTCACCATGTCATACACACGTACTACTCACAGTACTACACACCATGTCATACACACAGTACTTCTCACAGTACTACTCACAGTAGGCTACTACTCACCATGTCATACACGTTGAGGATGATGGGTTTCGCTCGCCATCACAAGGACTCCAGCCTCCTAACCTCAATATAATCCTATGATATACTTATATACCCCCTAACCTCAATATATATATACATATACACACTGTACTGTAGTACTCTATCAATATTACTAGCTTGGTTATGATGTCATCATATATCATACACATAGAGCTATATATACGTCAATATATCGCATGTGTCTAAAGGTTTCCGGGCTCCTCAAACTAAAGATATGATATATAAAAAAATTATGTATAATAGACATCTAATAATAGAAGTCCTCAGCCGTTATCTGGGGTTAGCCTCCGAGCTCAGGCAGTTATTCACTTATTTCACCTCTTCTGTGTATAATAGTACACGTTCGTTAACAGCGACCCGCTCTTGGAATCCTCAACATTTACATACACGCGTCAAAAAATAAATATCCTTCATAAAACATAAAGAGCGTTGATGATCATTACAAAAAAAAAAGCATCCAGCTGCGGCTGCGCTAGCGGATGATGTTCGAACGACGAGTGATCTGTGATCGACTGGCCAAGCCTGCCTGCCTGTCGCTCTCCTGAGGAACTCTGATCGACTGGCCGGCCTGAATAATTTGAGGCCACTGGCCATTCATTAGTTAATTGTTAGATGGATGAAGGTCACAAAGACTGCTTTACAGGGGCCATAAATGTTAAGTCATAAAGTCAACAGGCTTTAAAAGAAAAGAAAAGAAAAAAAAGATAAGCCAATAGGCTACAGTGTAGGAAAAGATAAGATAAGAATACAATTAAAAAGGAAAATAAAATAAATAAAAGTTGTCGTTTTAAGAAGGGACTCAAAGGATATCACTAAATGGACCGAAGTGATTGTGGAGTGTGTGTATGTATGTCTGTGTGTGTTTTAAACAGCTGCACCTGGCAGATTAGACCCTGAGGCTGAACACTGTGGTGCATTGGCCAATCAATGCACCACCGGATAAGGCACCACGCAAACAAAACACAGGACAAGGGTAGACATGTCATGGCATTTATTTCACAGTAAGAAGGCAGTGAAATGTTCCTTGGTATTCATTGGCCATCCTTGGCAGCCCTTCGTTCCGGAGACACAAAGAGCACAACATGTTCTAGCATTGTTATTTTAAATGTGCTTCGCTTCCTTGCTTGGGGAGAGCACTTCAGTCACGTCCTGTCTTGTATCTCGCCTGCCTCGAGCTCCTTCAGAAGAGCTTCAAGGTCACCTTCAATCTGAAGCGCTGTAATTTGATGACACTCGAGCTATGTCACTTTGACCTCTGCTTTGATTGATCTCCTCCCAGGCCAATTCACCAGTTCCACTAACCAAACAAACTGATTCATCATTACACAAATAATAGAAGTTATCAACATAGTTGTTTTATTTGTATGCAGTGGCACAATTTGACAGTAGGTAGGCATGTTTCACCATCTCCTAGACAATTTGTTCAATTGTAGTGACACCTGCTTTATTGGACTTTACACCCCATGTATTTTCCTATATAATTCCATATTAACCCAATTTTCCACATTCCAAACCTGTAAATACAACAAATCCAACTGGACCCGGTCTCTCGTGCCACCAACCGGTCAAAGTTGGGTAAAAAAAGGGCCATAACTCAGGTCCTGTTTGACCCACACTCACAACCACAGCTTCTCATGGTCTACAAACTAACTTACCATCAGGACCATTGACCTCTTTTTCACTAGGTCACTTCACCTGGCACCAAAGTAAAGATTATGTGGCATTTGTTATGGCCAAGTTGGTTGTTTTATTATATGACATAAATTGACCAAAACACATTCAATCTGAGACAGAAGCAAGATCTTCAACAACACACCTCTCTGTTTTCAGATAACTATCACATCATAGATACAACAGTTATAATATACTTATTAAGGGTCAGGGTTGAGGGTCAGGGGTTATTCTAATTTTTCACCCAGGAGCTCCAGCAGGGCTTCCTGATTGGAGAAGACCTCAAGGGCAGAGTTCATTTCCTCCATAAGCCCCTCCCCCAACATGAAGTTCCTCACGTCGTGCACAGTCAGCCCGATGCGGTGGTCTGTGATACGGTCCTGAGGGAAGTTGTAGGTTCGAATCTTCTCCGACCTCCCCTTGGTCCCAATCTGTTGGAGCAGGACAACATATTTTATTTGTATCTAACCTTTATTTACATCAGGTTAGACCACGATAGCAGCAAAGCTACATAGTATGACAAGCAACAATGACAACAAAGGACAGCTACATAGACTTAGTCCACAATGAAAAACAATGAAAAACAATGAAAAACAAATTAACAAAAAGTCCCAGAAACATTTTGGAAACGTAAAAGCAAAGTTATGAACTGAAGGGGTCATTCAACGGATTTTAAATGGGTTTGACATTCAGAAAGAGTTGGCCAAAGCTAGAGTTTAATATATGTGTGTGTCTGTGTCTGTGTGTGTATAAGTACCTGGACCTTGCGTGCCGCGTATCTCCGGCTGGTCTCCTCCTCCAGCTTCATGCTGTAGAGTTTGGCTCTCAGAACCTTCATAGCTTTCTCCTTGTTCTTCAGCTGGGAGCGTTCCTGCTGACACTCTGACACCACACCTACATGCACACGCGCACATACACACATCATGTACACCACACACACACACGGTGTGAACAGTGGACACACATATGATCATCATATACACACAGATTGAGATATATTTACACAACTCTCCACTCACATTTGTAAATAGTTTTTGCCCCATAAAGTTCTCCCTTATGGTTCAGTGGTGGTGAGCTAAAGGGGCTAGGGGTGGGGCTAGCTGGCGTGGCTATGGGCAACTTTGTTTGGGAAAGGAAAGCTGCATAGTATCCTGCTGTTGGTGAGAATGATATAGAGAAACTGAATGATGACTGAATTGAGTGCTGTGTTTATTAAGCTATTCTTGTTGTAGAGTTGGTAGCACTATTTTCTTAAAGCTAATCTTGTTTGCAGTGTTGATCGTGCTATTCTCTTCAGCTCTATCACTCTGCCAAGTCTCAACTGAGATGCTCACCAACTTCTGCAGAGACTCAAGACTCACCTGTTTCAGAGTTTAGAGGTTTCTGAACCCTAGCACTTACTTGCATGTTTGCGTAGCATCCTACCCCAGCTACAGTATCTTGCTGCTCTTATCCTTATTATTCTTAAACCTAGCTAATTTGTTTCTCAACCTAGCAATTATAAGCACTGGAAACTTGTTCTATTAAGTCTCCCTCTTTCAACAAATGTACTCACTTTTGGATAATATTGTCTGCCAAATAAATTTAAATGTTATTGTGAGGTCTGGGGCAGGACTAGGGGCAGGGCTAGGCCTACCTGTGGGCAGGTGAACTATCCTGACAGCACTGTCGGTAGTGTTGACATGTTGGCCTCCTGCTCCACTCGCCCTCGTCGTCTCGGATTCGCAGGTCCTTCGTGTGGATCGTTAACGAGATCTTTGAGAGAACACACACACACATATTACAGATGGTAGCCAGGAGTCACAGAACAGCAGTCGTGGTGTGTGCATGGTGTGTGCAGTGTGTGTTGTGGTGTGTGTGTACCTGTGTTGGCTGTGGGAGGACAGCTACCGTCATGGTGCTGGTGTGTGTGCGTCCTTGTCTCTCCGTCTTGGGGATCCTCTGGACGCGGTGGACCCCCGCCTCAAACTTCATCCTCTTGTAGCAGCAGGGACCACTGATACCAGCACAGCCCTTCCGGAGACCCCCTGCGCACACACATGCAGGCACGCACGCACACACACACACAATCAGCTAACCTGTTCAGAGTTCACCTAGACTCTGCATAACCTTTGTCGCTGGGCATGCTCCCTATCTCCTACCTATGTCGCTGTGTGGATATGCTCCCTACCTCCTACCTATGTCGCTGGGCATGTACTCAAGGACATCGAAGGTCCAGCCCTGGTGCTGAGCGAAGCCCTGGTACATGTCAAACACCTGTAGACCAGAGCACAGAAACACAGATGAGACTGACGGCAAATCATTACATCATCTCGTCATGTTCATGACATCATCATCGTCGTCACATTTTCACCTCAGCTGTGAACAGCATGGACTCCTGACCACCGACGCCCGCCGTGACCTCTAGGACAAGTTCACTCAGATCTACCTCGTCATCTGGGACAAGCATCTCCATGATCTGATAGACAGGGAGGGAGCGCAGAGAGTGAGAGAGTCAGAGAGAGTGAGAGAGAGAGACAGAGTGAGAGAGTATGTGCGTGTGTGTGTGTGTGTGTGTCTACCTTGTGTCTAAGAAACTGGATGTGTTGGAGGCCATCTTGGATGTCAATGGCAGCAAGCTCCCTCATATCTGGGTCCTCGTCTGGGGAATCAATCATTACAAATCAATCATTGCCAACCAATCATTAGCAATCATTACATCCGTACGGCTGCACAATTAACCGTGGAGGATCAGGATCTCGACTCATAGCCCTGTATGACAATGATTCTGGCATTTCTAGCCCTGTGGGGCAGAGTAAGCCCACCATGCAGAAGGGACTCTGCATCCTTCATCTCCTCCTCTTTGGTCTTCAGCTCGCAGATGCTCTTCACCAGAGGAGCCGCCAGGTTAATTCTCATCCGCATCGCTCTCAGCTCCTCCTGCTGCTGCTCTCCTCCAGAGCCAATACTGTTGACTGTCTGCAAACTCTCCTCATATTCCCTCTCCAGCTTCTGCAGATAGTCCCGCAGCGCCTTCCTGCCGAACATCTCCTCGGCTGTTATCAGCTTGTCCGACCACAGGGGGGCGCTGCGGTGAAAGGGCGCCCGGAGCTCCGTCGCCTGGTGACCCAGCCTGCTGAGTCCCGGCTTCTTCAAACCACACAGAAGGACAGCCACGGTGACAGCGCGTCGCTTGTTTGACAGCGAGCGCCAAGCTGTTCTTAAAGCCATGTCACTGACAACCTGTCTAACACATACAGTAGATGTCGCTTCCCATTCACTTCAATCTCTTGTGTTCCGTTGTGTTGTCATGTTGGTGAGGTTCACAGCCCCTTCTGCTTGCTGCGGCGGGTCTGTTACATAAGTGGATAATAAATCATTTGCGTGAGTTAAATGACTGATGAATGTTAGAATATTAACAAGAGGTATGTATGGCACAAGGGGGCAGACATGTTGCGCATGCGCAGAGAACCCCTTCTCCTTCTTCGCGGGTAATGTCGGTAGTTTTGAAACCAGGTGAGATCACAGTCGCCCTCCTCAGGATGGGGGCCTATGATATGATCTATATTTTACAGTCGACGCATAATGATAAATGGTATATTTCACATTTGCATTGAGGGCATTTGGCGGACGCTTTTTATTTCAAAGCGACGTACAATAAGTACATTTGTCCAAAAACTGTGAAACAACAACATATCGCTGAGGGTACTGACTGATTTTTATAATCAATAAACATTTAATTTTATTGTAAATTAGGCTTATGTCATGCACCAAATCACCAACGCAAATTCCTATGTGTTTTATTTTATTTTATTTTATTTTATTTTTATTTTTATTGCTGAACACCGGAACTAGACGCCACGCCAGGGTTCCTGCTTGGCTGTGATTGGTCGGCGCTTATAAGCCCGCCTATTTCAAAAACTTCAGTTGTGGCGCTTCGAGGCGGTGGAGCGCAGGCTGCTAGTTCTGCTCTTTACTTTTGGTTTAGTTTTTTTTAAAATAAATTTTAACCAAAGAGGAGCTGTTCTAGGCGAGTTTTGCTGAGCGGCCAACTACGGAGAAGCAGTCTATCCCGCAGTTTATAATATAAGGTAAGTGGATACGTTTATTACTTTTAAAATAGGAAACCTTCAAACACTAACCCCCCCCCCCACCACCACCACTACTAGCCATTGATATGCTTATTTAATTATAGTCAGTCCATCTAGTTCAACAGGAACTGGTCTAATTTGTCGTGTGTGTGTGTTTTGTTTGCTTAACTGCTATGTTTTCCCTCCAACTTTTTTCTCTCTGGCTGCACATTTCCAATGAGAAAAGAAAAGCTCACAGCACACGCCACCATGTCACTAAACGCACACCGTACTGTATCCAGATGTACTGTATGTCAAGTGCGGATATGCAGGGTTTTTTTTGGTGGTTTCTGCAGTATATGCAAGTGGGGCAACATTTTTCTTCCACGTTGCCTCCACCGACAGCTACTGTAGGCCTCTGCTCGGACAAGAATTTGCATATGGGCGCCGAGCCGTTTTTCCCACAAAATATATCCCCAGTGCTGATGGGTAGAGATAAGGTTGACAATAGGCTAACTTATCCAAGTTTACTTTGCAAATGTCTCTTCACGCAGTCTCACCACATAACCATAATCATGCATATAATTAAATGACACTTTCCTCATGTCGGATTTCAGCTCTTCTGTCCAAGTATACATGTGCAATAATACTTCTCACTACCACTTCCCAATACCATTGGTAACTTGTTTTGCTGACTGAATATCCTGCCTAGATTTTTATATTTTTACATTGGGACTCACTGTAAATGTGTTTGTTTTATTGCAATGCATCCTCTAACACAAGAATTTCCTTCGGGATCAATAGTTTTCTTAAGAGCTAGATCTGTAAAGGCAATACTATTCAAGATAATATACACTATAGTTATGTTTGTATACTATACATATATTTGTCTTGTATCATACAGGCAGGTGGAGTTGAATGATGTCTCTTCTGCAGGTCTTCATTGTTTGTCTGTGATCCAAAGCCACGAACCCACCATGAAAAGCCCGACTGGTTCTGAGGCTTCGAGGAGGAGCAGGAGATTGAAGGAGCTCCTGGTGCTGAAGGCCGTCTCCGCTCCGGCAGAGCTGGCTTCCGTCCCCGCCGGCGTCCACAACAAGGAGAACCAGGACGTGGCCCGGCCTCCGCGCCCTATCACGCCGCAGGACCTGTCGTCTAGCAGCAGCGGGCAGGAGGACAGTGGCTATCTGTCGTTGCACAGCAGTCAAGTGAGCGATGAGCAGTATGAGGAGACGGACCGCGTGCAGCCGCAACCCCCGGACCTTGCCTCACCTCGCACCGCCAACACCACATTATCATCGACCTCTGCCAACAGCCACGCCTCACTGAGCTCCTCCACCCCGCGGGTATCGGTGTGCTGCTCCTCCTCCTCCGCCACCCCGCGGGTGCCCCTAAGCTCCTCCACCCCCAGAGCGTCCTGTCGGAACTCCAACCTGCCCATCGTCCGCTTTCAGCAGGCGGTGTGTGCGGAGCTGGCCCTGCAACTTCCAGAATAACCACAGGTACCACCATCAGTCACTGTGTAGATTGCAGATGACTCCCCACTGTAGCGTCCAACCACTACAGATGTTGGTACTGCACTCGGAATGTCACTTCTGCTCTTATCCCAGCTATTATGCAGGCAACCTAGCAATATATGTAAGTCTCTTTGGATAAAAGCATCTGCTAAATGTAACATCGTACATCCATCATGTCAACAATTAACTAACAATCGCATCAGTTTTCTGGGCTATAATAACTTCAATAATCTGAAGACATAAAAATGTATGGTCATTGTTTAAATGATCCTGGAAAGTTGTGGAGGATTGCACTACTAGACATAGAATCTGCTAGACCTAGAGCCTGTCTCCTGGTGTTCTCCGGTGTGTGTTTGTGACCTCGGGTTTGTTGTGGTGATTTCTGCTGTGGTGTGACTTGTGTTCTGGTGGGCTGAAGGTATGACTGGAGCATCGTGTCTCTGCTGGCGGAGAAGCACCTTCTGGACCGGGTGATTGGAGGACAGATGGGTCGCGACCCACGTGGATGTCTTCTCTGCGTTGTGGTCTCGTAACCTCCGGGGAATCTCTGCCGCATCCTGGGCCTGCTGGGTGACCTGGACCTCATCAGGTACTACAGTAGCGACACACCTTTGTGCTTAGTGGACCCCGTGTGTTTGTGGAGACACTGAATGGGAGGCTTCCTTCAGATGCAGGGCTGTGAGCAAGACGTGGCGGAAGATCGTCCAGGAAGATGGCAACGCCATGGGATGCATTCAGAGAGCCAGACGGCAAATGGTACACACACCACACTCACACTCACTAGTTCTATCTCTATCTCTAGGGGCAGTTGTGTAGCTATAATGGTCGTGAAGCATGATTAACTGATGTGTAATGGAGGCCTGGCAATGAGTGACTGGTCTCTGACTGGAGGGAGTGTTTGTCTCTGTAGGAAAACTACCGCCCAGTGTCTCGGGTGGTTCCCTGGATCTGGTCTGACCAGGGACTCCGGTCTGCCTCGGGTGGCTCTGTCCGGCATGCAGACCCTGGCCTCCACTTCCTCCCGGAGCAGCCCCGTCCCTCTGGAACAGACGCGCTTTGACACCTTCCTCCAGGTAGGCTGACCGTGACCTGTACACCCACACTCTTAATTATGTGGGGCAGAGCAGTCGCAGTATTGGAAAATTATGATGGCGCAGTCTCATAGAATCAAGTAGTTGGATGCTGTCCCGAAGCAAACTAGCTAGGAGCGACTACTTGGCTTAGGCTTGTTCATGATGACCACCAGGGTTCTTCAGTCTAGCACAGACATGCATAAAATCTGTCCGGTGTTCCGCCTTTCCTAAGAATTGGGACAACATGTGCGTTTGTTTTCTCCCTCCAGGCCGCCAGCAGTCTGAAGCAGGACGAGGGGTTGCGTTGCTGCAGGCGCTGTAACTCCCCGGCCCGCCTGAACGCCCAGGCTCAGCGGGCCACCTGCATGCGGTCCAGCTGCCAGTTTGACTTCTGCACGCACTGCCAGGAGGCCTTTCACGGTGCGCGGCCGTGTCGCACGCTTCAGCCGCCCTGCGCCCACACCACAGGCCCCGGGCGACCGCGCAGCAAGCACAGCCTCCGCCGACTGTGACCGCCGCATTCAGAGGGTCTCCGGACTCTGGGGGGGGGTCTAGGTGTGGAACTAAGAAGGCTACAAATTTGCCCTGCGTGTCCACTGCAACTTTTAACCAAAGAGCGGCGCTCTTCAAACTCTTTTATTGGTTTTAGCAGTAGAAGGTCGCTCTAAATATTCAGATTTCTCCAGTAGCCCTGTCCTAGCGCTCATCTGGATTACTGGTGACCCCAGGTTGGTGTTGCCCCTGGTTACGCCCAGGTTGGTGTTGCCCCTGGTTACGCCCAGGTTGGTGTTGCCTCTGGTTACGCCCAGTGGTTGCCCCAGGTTGGTTATGCCAAAGTTGGGCTTGCCATTGTTACCTGCTGGTTAAGATCTGTCAGTCTGAAAAGAAAAGAGAAACACATGAACATTTTATTTTTTTTAAAGAACCTAATTATTTTAACAAAATATATGTATTTATCTGTAAGATGTTGTAGACTGTATTTAATAAATCTTTTCCATCCATCCATTCTCGTCCGCTTATCCGGGGCCGGCTAAGCAGGGCTTAGCCAGGCTTCCTTCTCCCCAGCCACACTTTCCAGTTCCTCCTGGGAGATCCCGAGGTGTTCCCTGGCCAGAAGAGAGATAATCCCTCCAGTGGGTTCTGGGCTCCATTTTGCCCTCACTCGTGAACAAGACCTCGAGATACTCGTTCCATGGCCAGTCCATGACTAGCACAGAAGTCTAATAACAAAACACCACTCTGGTTCAGATCGGGAAGGCCGTTCATCCCAATCACTCCCCTCCAGGTTTCTCCATCATTGCCCACGTGTGCGTTGAAGTCCCCCAGTAGAACTATGGAGTCCCCGGATGGAACCCTTTCCAGGATGCCACCCAAGGACTCCAAGA
>PIJE02007757.1:5000-11832 GCA_002895965.2 Coryphaenoides rupestris | reverse complement strand
AGAAATGATCCCAAGCCAAGGTGAAACGCTAATCAATTTTCCCACGATTCTCACTCGCGAGCGCTCCCTGATCACCTCCCTGTTTATTTTTCTCCGTCTCGTGAATAGGAGAGTTCTAGAAACGCGTCCTCGTTGAAGAACACTTGGCCCGCTCCCGCTTAACTCGTGCAGTCGCCGGGTTTGCCGCAAGTCGGCGGCGACCTCCCCGTCCGGCTCTGCTCGGCGTCGGGCCCTCGGTGGCGCGCCTGGCGACGGCGACGACGACCCCGCCTTCCGAAGTTCGCCACGGCGCTTTTTCCCTAAAGGAAGCATAAGGCGCCGACGTCCTCGTTAGCGACGGCGGCCGCAGGAACACGCGCTAACGAGCGGTTTTATTTAAGGCGGGCGCGAGCCGTCTCTCCGTCCGTTAATTAGATTCGTCGTGAGCGCGGAGAGGGAGTCGTGGCCGCGGGAACGTTCACTGGGACGTGAAGACATTCTAAATCAGGTTCCCAGTGTGTTTGTGTACAACTTGCTCGCGCGCCGCAGCGAGAGGAAGGAACAATCCGGTCGTGCTGTCGCTGGCTGTGCGTACGTGTACGTGTGTGTGTGTGTGTGTGTGTGTGTGTGGTGTGTGTGTGTGTGTGTGTGTGATCTGTGTGTGTCTGTGTCTGTCTGTGTCTGTGTGTGTTGTGTGTCTGTCCGGTCTGTCTGTCTCTGTGTGTGTGTGTCTGTGTGTGTGTGTGTCGTGTGTGTGTTGTGTGTGTGTGTATGTGCGATCTGTGTGTGTCTGTGTCTGTGTGGTGTGTGCGTCTGTCTGTGTGTCTGTATGTGTGTGTTGTCTGTCTGTCGGTCTTCTTCTCTGTCTGTGTGTGTGTGTGTGTGTGTGTGTTGTTGTGTGTGTCCGTATGTGTATGTGTTTTGTATCTGTAAGTTTGGCACGTGTCGTGTTGTGTGTGTGTGTGTGATCGTGATGTGTGTTGTGTGCTGTGTGGTGTTGTGTGTGATGGTGTGCTGTGTGTGTGTGATTGTGGTGTCTGGTGTCTGGTTCTGTGTGACGCTGTGATGTCTGATCTGTTCGGTCTGTCTCTCTCTGTCTGGCTGTGGTGTGTGTGTGTGTTGTGCGTATGGTTCGTTATCGTGTTTGCTGTATTTGTACGTTTGACGTGTCTGTGTTGTCTGTGTGTATGTGTACTTTCTGGTATGTCATTCTTTGTCGTGTGTTGGTGTATGGTGTGCTCTGTATGTGTGTGTCTATGTGTGTGTGTGTTGTGTGTGTGTGTGTGTGTGTCTGTCTGTGTGTGTGTGTGTGTGTGTGTGTGTGTGTGTGTGTGTCTACAAACACAGCATGTGTTGATGTTGGGCCCAGACGGACAGTATATAGAACAAAGAGGAATAATACATTAGAGGTTATTAACGGCTTGGCAGCTGCAGTCCGCCGCTACGTGTGTGTGTGTGTGTGTGTGTGTGTGTGTGTGGTGTGTGTGTGTGTGTGTGTGTGTGTGTGTGTGTTTCCCGTGCTGCTAGCTAGCATCTCGGTAGTGGATGCTACTGCACACACACACACACACACACACACACACACACACACACACACCACCGCACGACTGTGGTGATGACGCATGCATCCCCCCCCCCTTTCAGAGATACCCAACCTCCCACTCGATACCATCCTCACATCCCACGCGGGGGGGGCCTCTGCGTGTGTGTGTGTGTACCTGTACGTGTGTGTGTGTGTGTGTGTGTGTGTGTGTGTGTGTGCGTGCTCTGTGTGTGTGTGTGTGTGTGTGTCTCAGGGCTTGTGTGTCAGGCTTGCGTCTGGATTTCACAAAGTCGACAGTGTGTGTGTAGCGGAGATATGTCTGATTGCGGCGTGTGTGTGTGTGTGTGTGTGTGTCTGTTTGAGAGACAACAAGCGAGAGAGAGAGAGACAGCGAGAAAGAGAGCGAGAGAGAGAGCAAGAGAGCGAGCGAGCGAACGAGTGCATCTGTACACTGACATTGTCTGAGACAGAAGTATCTTTATAAAAATATGTGTTTTTTGTATCATAGATGTTTTCCTCACTAACTCGCTCTTTCTCTGTCTATCTCGCTCTCTCTCTCCACATCCCTGTGTGTGTGTGTGTGTGTGTGTGTGTGTGTCTGTGTGTGCCTGTGTGTGTGTGCGTGTGTGTGTGTTAGTACGGAGCAGCTGGTGGTGAAGATTCTGAAAGCGTTGGACCTGCCGGCGAAGGACGCCAACGGCTTCTCAGATCCGTACGTGAAGATCTACCTGCTGCCAGACAGGAAGAAGAAGTTCCAGACCAAGGTGACCCCCCCATCCCCCCCCATCCATCACCACCACCACCACCACCACCGACCACCACTTTCCACCACCTTCATCACCAGCACCACACACACTGGTAATCTGGAGACTCTTGCCGAGAACGATGATGATTTCGATGATTGATGATGAAACGCTAGCGGGGGACGTACAGCTGAGCCGCGTTCCTCCTCAGGACTTCACGAGACTCAGCGGAGCGGTATAGGCGAGACGTGATGTAGTTATGACTGTGGGTGGGTGGGTTGAGGTGAGACGAGTGTAGTTGAGTTTAGTTAAGGTTTTTTTCAGGTCGAGTTGAGGTTAGGTGCGTCGCTGGGTTGGGTTAGGTGAGTTTAGGTTGCAGGTTACGTTAGTTTTAAGTGTAGCTTAGTTATTAGTTAGGTTGGGTAGGTTAGGTTAGTCAAATTAGGTTAGGTTTGGGTATGGGTTAGTTAAGTAAGTTTTAGTTTAGGTTTGGTGAGATGAGGTTTAGTTTAGCAAATTAGAGTTAGTGGGTTGGGTTAAGTTAAGTTAGTGTTAAAGTTAGGTTTGGTGAGATAGTTTAGTTTTAGGCTCAAGTTAGGTTTAGAGTTGGGTTGGGTAGGTTTGGTTAGTTTAAGTGAGTTAGGTTTATTTAGCGTCAGGCTAGTTAGTTTAGGTTAGATTGTGTTTGGTGTGCGTTAGGTTGGATTTGCGGTTAGAGTTAGTATAACTTTAGCTTAGGTTAGTCGTTGAGGTTAGGGTTAGGTTAGATTAAGTTTAGTGTTAGGTTACGTGGTTTAGGTTAGTTTAGGTTGGAGTTAGGTTAGTTAAGCGACTGATAAGGTTTGGTTTGATTAGGTTTAGTTTGGTTATTTTTGTTATTTTAGGTTTGGTTTACAACTGGGTTTTTGATTGAGTTAGGTTTAGATTAGATTGTAATACTAGATTAGTATGTATTGTACAGATTGGTACCAAAAAAGTATATTGAAAAGAGAAAATTATTCGGTATCAGTTACGGTTATCAAAGTCAGTTAAAAAATTAGAAGAATAGAGAAAATACCACCTCTGAGTACGCAAACAGATACTTAAGTTTCTGTGGTATTAAACTGACGAGATCCACGACACATTGAGCACAGCGTGCGCCTAGTGTGTGTGTGTGTGTGTGTGGTTGTGTGTGTGTGTGGTGTGTGTGTGTGTGTGTGTGTGTGTGTGTGTGTGTGTGTGTGTGTGTGTGTGTGTGTGTGTGTGTGTGTGTGTGTGTGTGTGTGTGTTGTTGTGCGTGGCGTTGTTGCCCCAAATGGGGACCAAATAAAATTTTTTTGTACAGTGAAGGCAATAAATAAAAATAAAATAAAATAAAATAAAAATAAAAAACGGGGTCTCCAGCTGGGCTCTGGGGCGGAGTCACAAGAAGGCCCTCCCCACCCCCCCCCCCCCCCCCACACACACACACACACCTTCGGTCACGACCCGACAAGTCACTGTCGTGTAGTGTTGTGTTGTGTGTGTGCGCTCATTAGCATAATACACCGCTCGCTATTGTGTATCTCCGCGTTGCAGTCCGGGCACGAGAATTGCATCATCTTCTACCATATAATTTATGATTTTATTTTTGTGCGCGAGCGAGAGGAGAGAGATGAGAGAGAGAGAATGAGGAGATAGAGAGCAGAGAGAAGAGATCGAGAGAGGAGAGGCGAAGATAGAGATTAACGACGAGAGAGAGAGAGGAAGAGAGACGAGAGAGAGGAGAGGAGGCAGAGAGAGAGAGAGAGAGGTGAGATGAGAGAGAGAGAGAACCCAATCGGGCCCAGGAAGCATTAGATAGCGACCGCTGTCTGCTCTCGTTGTGAACTATAATTAGATTCACAAAAAAGGGGCCATCTCGGGGGGTGGGATCGGGACGTCGCCCTAAAGACTATTTTAGATTAGAATTAGGTCGGTCTGGTTGTCTAGCGCGACACGCGGCGGCGCGGCCCATGGCGCCGGCGAGGCGACTGGGCGGCGTGTAAACCGACAGGCTCCGCGACGCTGGCGCCGGCAGCACCATATCGCTCAGAATTAGCGCATCCTGCCATGTGTTGAAAACGAGCATGGGCAACGAAACGTGAATAATCGGACGCCGTGTGTACGCTAACACAACTTATCGCCGCCGCCGCCGCCGCCGCCGCTCGCCGCCGCTCCTGTTACCACTCCTATTCACGCCACTTTATTCAAGCAACGACTGATCCCTGCGCACGCCGTCTGTTTTCCTGCTTAGTTTAGCGCCGGCGGTCTTTGTTCCCAACGTGGGCTCGCCGGAAGTGCTAATAGTCGAATGCTATGCTAAGCGACTCCCTGTTACCGCCACGTTATTTTAACCGCAGACAATCTGCGGGCGTTTTACATGCAGACCCCGTTTTAATTCTTTTCCTCTCGGTTAGCGTCTGTGCTTCTCTCAAATGTTCTGTTTGGTCTGGCTTCCAAACATGCCTCCGTGTGCGTTTTTGTATCTTTAATCTTCTTTGTCGTTACGTTTCCGTTAATGAGAAGCCGGCCACCTTGTGTAACACCTAATATAAGTATAAGCATAAACATCGGAGCACCCATTGACCGACGCGACCGGCGCCTGCCCCGTCTCGATAACATTCTCCGAAGTTTAATTCTATTTCTGTTAGCCGTCGAAGGAGCATATGGTAAGGACGGACAGACCTAAATTGACCCGCCGACAGACGACCATTGGACGGCCTCAAAGAGCGTTTCCGGCGGAGGTGTTTTTTTATCAGCAGGCGGCGGCGGATCTCGTAACAGTTCAATGTCAACGCCAAGGCGCTCCATCATCACCGCCCAACCGCCGCACTTGTGGGTGGGATGCTACGGCGCCTCTGGCCCCGTCTGCCTGTCTCCCTGTCTGCCTGTCCTTATCTCTGTCTCCATCCAATGAATCCGATAATAAACATGATTCATATGAAATACAACAAGTCATGTGTCAGGGAATGTCAGACATATGAGACGAGACCGAGAGAGAAAGAGAGAAGAGCAGAGAGTGTTGCATAGTAAACATGTTGCTCAGTGATCGCTGGGAGTGCAAACTCATCCGCTACACAACTGTTCCTATACTAGTGGCACCTGGGTGTTACGAGACGCCTTAGTACTTTGTGTAGCGAGCAGAGAGAGAAGAAAAAAGCAAATGTGAGTGTCAATCTTTAACATTAAATTGAATAACACCAACACACACACACACCACAACACACACAACACACACACACACACACACCACACACACACACACACACACACACACACACACACCACAACAACTCTTGAAGAAATCCATTTAAATCCTTTAACTCTGGCGTCTCTCTCCTCTTCTCCCTCGTGAACGCTCTGCTATTCGGTTTCACACACGCTTCAACATTCTTTTTTAACCAGCTCACTCTACCCTCCCTCTCCTCCTCCTCCTCCCCCCTCTCTCCCTCATCTCTCTTCCCTCTCTACACGGCTTCTTCTCGCTCCTTCATTCTCTCTCCCTTTTTACTCTCCTTCTGCCGCCTTCCCATTCTCTCTCTCTCTCCCTTCCATCTTCTTCTTCCTCTCCGTCTCTTCTCCCTCTCTCCCTCCATCATCTCTCTCTGAGAATAAGCAAAAGCATAACCAACGGGGGATCGTGCGCCCCGGCTAATTGTGTACGACCCACGCGACACAATTTCCCCGACGACGTTAGCGTTCTTGTCTCGTTCGCATCTCGTTCGTCGTTCGGCGCTCCGGGAAAAAACGCCGACATCGGACGTTTTCGTCGTTTTCGTCGTCTTTGTTTTTAAACCCCCGCGTCCGACGAATTCTCGCTTCTTGTGCTCTAGAGCAGCCGCCGGCGAGACACCAGAGAGAACAACAGCGCCAACATTCCCTTGTTGTAGTTGTTGCTGTTGTTGTTGTTGTTGTTGTTTTTTCCTCTCCGTCTCCGTCGCCTTTTAAACAATCAGCGAGCGCGCGGCGGACATACGCTCCTCGAGCGAGCGAGCGAGAGTGCGATTCCCAGCGCCGCGTCTCCTCGCCGCGCTGACAAACGGCGCGATTCCCCACATCGGGGGTATCGCGGGGGGGGGGGAGGGGGGTGGATTCTATCAGCCTATAATAGGAGCATCAGTGGGAGCACGAAGCAGAACAGAAGTCCCACAAGGGGGGTGAGGGGGTGGCGTTGGCGGCGGGAGAGAGATTGACATTGTCGTGCTGACATATTCTCCGCCCCCCCCAAACCCCCCACCGCCTCCATCACCACCTCCATCACCACCTCCTCTTCCTCCTCCTCCTCCTCCATCTCCACACCGCCAGCTACCAGAGTCGTGCCAACCCCACCTCCTCCCCACATCCGGAGTGTGCGTCACCCTGGGAGCGGGTTTGGCGAGCGGCTCTGCTAACACCCGCCGCCGCCGCCGCCGCTACCATGCTACCGTGCCCCCGCTAAATGTCTCGGTGTCGTGGAGGTGGGAGGAGGGGGGAGGAAGGAGGGGGGAGGAAGGAGGGGAGGGAGGGGGTGCATTCCCTCTGCGTTCCTTCCCTCCTACTCGACTCCCCCCTCCCCTCCCCTCCCCTC
>PIJE02007757.1:0-2500 GCA_002895965.2 Coryphaenoides rupestris | reverse complement strand
CAGGGTACAGGGTACAGGGTACAGCGTGTGATGGGGTACAGGGTACAGGGTACAGGGTACAGGGTACAGTGTGACAGGGTACAGGGTACGGCGTGTGATGGGGTACAGGGTACAGGGTACAGCGTGTGATGGGGTACAGGGTACAGGGTACAGGGTACAGGGTACGGCGTGTGATGGGGTACAGGGTACAGGGTACAGCGTGTGATGGGGTACAGGGTACAGGGTACAGCGTGTGACAGGGTACAGGGTACGGCAGGGTACAGGGTACGGCGTGTGACGGGGTACAGGGTACAGGGTACGGCGTGTAGCAGGGTACAGCGCTAGCTTACTTGAAGGCGTATCGCAGCAGGAAGCTGATCTTGCCGCAGTTGTCGCCCTGCTTGCCGTCTCCCTGGTCTCCCTTCGGCCGGTAGAGCTCCGGCTTGATCTGACCGATGCTCGTCACCTGCTCCTTCTCCTCACCGTGGAAGTCTGGGCTGGAGAGCTGGTGGGTCATGGGTTTGGGCCTGGAGAGAGAGAGAGAGGGAGAGAGAGAGAGGAGGAGAGAAGAGAGGAGGAGAGGGGGAGAGAGAGAGAGAGAGAGAGAGAGAGAGAGAGAGAGAGAGAGAGAGAGAGAGAGAGAGAGAGGGAGAGACGGAGAGAGAGAGAGAGAGAGAGAGAGCGGGAGAGACGGAGAGACGGAGAGGGAGAGAGCGAGAACGAGAGGGAGAGACGGAGAGGGGAGGACACACACACACACAGACACACAAGTGAATATCAAACATGGCTCATGGCTGCAGGGCTCTCCACTACTGCATGAATATCCAACGTGTGTGTGTGTGTGTGTGTGTGTGGCGTGTGTGTGTGTCTGTGTGTGTGTGTGTGTGTGTGTGTGTGTCTGTGTGTGTGTGGTGTGTGTGTGTGTGTGTGTGTGTCTGTGTGTGTGTGTGTGTGTGTCTGTGTGTGTGTCTGTGTGTGTATGTGCGTGGTGTGTGTGTCTGTGTGTGTCTGTGTGTGCGTGTGTGCATGCATGCGTGCATTTGTGTGTGCGTGTGTGTGTGTGTGTGTGCGTGTGTGTGTGCGTGTGCATTCTACTGCATACCAAAGCCACCTGAGGATACTGAGCAATGATATATATATATATAAAAGTAAAAGTATTCGCAGCATACTTCCCGACACGCGCACACGTATCGCACGGGCGGACGACACATACACGCGTTTTTTGTGCAGAATATTCACGGGAATATTTGCACAAACTCCTTCCAGAAACATAAATACATGAAAACGAAACGGACGAAAATATACAAATAATTCGGCGCTTTCTGCACACGGTTTCTCTCGCCCGATGTTGTTCTGTTGGTATTGATGTGTTCTGTGTGTTGTCTTGTTTGTCTGTCGGCCGGCGACGTGAAACATTGATTCTGTAATGTTGTCGTTTGTCTTCCGTTGGTTTTGTTTATAAATCGCCACGGTGACGGACGAGTCAAGTTTTTATTTTTACCCGACGTGACTGCAGGGTGTTCAGTGCGGTTCGGTTCGGTTCGGTTCAGACAACTTTATTTATGGTGCGTATAGTGTGTGTGTGTGTGTGTGTGTGTGCGTGTGTGTGACGCACCACACCCACGCAAGCACACAAATACACACACACACACACACACACACACACACACACACACACACACATAAACACACACATAAATGGACACATACAAACACAAATACACACACACACAAATGTACACACACACACTTCCACACAATTCTATATATTCTACATATTCTACTAGGACTGTACATTTGTGAATCTGTTAGTTTATTTTTATTATTCTGTTTATTTCTCTATTGTTTTACTGTATTGCTATGAAACCTGGTACAAGAATTTCCTTCGGGATTAATATAGTTCTATCTTATCTTACAAATGTACGTACACACACACACACACACACACACACAAACACGCAAACACACACACAAATGTACATACACACACACACACACACCAGACACATACACAAGGCGCACCACAGCATCCTCCCAGTAAGTCGGTGGGGGGGGGGTGGTCTCACCTGGCGGTGACGACCTGCTGGGAGACAGCGTTGGGCAGCTCTTTATGAGGCTGGGAGCCCGCCTCTGAGTTGGGGACGTCTGGAGACGTGGTGCTTAGCTTCAGAGTACCTGGAGAGAGAGGGGCGGGAGGTGGAGGGGGGAGAGAGAGAGAGGGAGAGAGAGGGGAGAGAGAGGGGGTAGAGAGAGGCAGGGAGAGAGGGGGAGAGAGAGAGAGAGAGAGGGAGAGGGAGAGAGAGAGGGGGAGAGAGAGAGGGAGAGAGAGAGAGAGAAGAGAGAGAGGGAAGAGAGAGGTAGAGAGGGGAGAGAGGTAGAGAGAGAGAGGGGTAGAGAGAGAGAGAGGGGGAGAGAGAGAGAGAGGAGAGAGGGGGAGAGAGGTAGAGAGAGAGAGAGAGAGAGAGAGAGAGAGAGAGGGGAGAGAGAGAGGGAGAGAGAGGAGAGGGGGAGAGAGTTCTCT
>PIJE02007756.1:7500-11838 GCA_002895965.2 Coryphaenoides rupestris | reverse complement strand
CCCCCTTTTGATTGGCACGATGAGCTATAGCTATAGTTATCAATACAGTACGTGGAAATGTTGCTTCAAGACACATTTTTAGTATTTTTTGTCTCCCTAAATGTTCCCGTCGAATCAGGAACGGTTGAGTTTAGTTTCTTTAAACTCCCCACACACCGAGGGAAAATGTGTTCCATCAGTCTGACGATATGAAATAAAATAAAATATATCCCAGAAAAAAACACCCTCCGCATGGTTCTTCTCGCGCACATTAACAGCCAATTTAATACAAAAAAAGAGTTGAGTAATGTCATTAGGTGTTTAATGATGTTTCTGTCACAACGTCTTCCCTTCCCTTTCATTAAACGCGACGCCGTTAAATGCCGGAGTGTTCCTCCAGCCTCGCGCGTCTTTAACGACGTCACAAACAACACAATCGTAAAACATCTCGTCAGTCATTAGTGCAATAATCTACAGGTTGAAGGAGGAGGAGGAGGAGGAGGAGTAGGCGGACATTTTTTTTCTTCTTCTCTCTTTTCCCGGCACGACGACTGACTAAACTGACCGGCGGGAATTATGAGGCATCGAAAACTTCGTCGGACGTCGTCGTTTAGGCGGATGTACGAGAAAGTCACGAACCCCGCTGCTGGTGGTGGTGGTGGTGGTGGTGGTGGTGCTGGTGGTGGTGCTGGGTGGTGCTGGTGGAGGGTGGGGAGCGAGACGGTGGACGGTTTTATTCCGTTCCGTGTCAGAAGGAGGCATCTCTGCTGTGGAAAAGTAGAAAGGTTTAACATGCCGTAAAGCGGGGGGGGGGGGGGGGGGCGTCGCGCGTACCTGCTTCCCGTCTCGCTAACGTTTGGCTGGGCTGCCTTTCGTCCTTCCTTCCTTCCATTGCCTTCCTTCCTTCCTTCCTTCCTTCCTTCCCTCCCACCCCCACCCACCACCACCACCACCACCATACACCTCAAAGGGCTGACTACTGGTTTTCCCGCAGCCCGTGGATTTATCCCACATCCATTACAGCTGCACATCAGCAGGCTGTAGATTTAAGGAAACAGATGCCCAACCTGTTGAAGTCTGATTGCTCCCATTCCCCTCCAATTTGTTTTTCGCCGTCCGAGTCTCTCTCTCTCTCTCTCTCTCTCTCTCTCTTGTTGTTCTCTCTCCCTGTATGTGTGTGCTCTCCTCTCTCTGCTCTCTGCTCTCTTCTTCTGTCCTCTCCTCTTCTCTCTCTCTCTCTCTCTCTCTCTCTCCTCCTCCCCTCATACAGGCGGGGGACGGCCGATGCCCTTCTCGCTCTCTCTCTCTCTCTCTCTCCTTGTCGGTGCAGTATTTCTATAATTGTGCTGACCCGGGTGGTTGAACCCGACACAAAGCCAAACAAGACAGACTGAGAGAGAGAGAGGGAGAGAGAGAGAGAGAGAGAGGGGAGAGAGAGGGAGAGAGAGAGAGGGAGACAGAGAGAGAGAGAGAGAGAGAGAGAGAGAGAGAGAAAGAGAGGGAGAGAGAGAGAGGGCAAAGAAGGGGGGAGGGGGTGAGAGATACAGACACACAGCGAGTGAGAAGGTGAGCGAGAGGGGGCGAGAGAAATAGAGAGGGGAAGATGGAGCGAGAGAGAGAGAGAGAGAGAGAGAGAGAGAGAAAGTTAAAGTCCTCTGGCAGAGAGACCTTGGGTGTGGAACACGATATGTAAAAAGGAGGGAGTCGGAGCGGGTGAGAGAAAGAAAGCACAATGTCATCAGCACACAGCAGCACTTTCTCATAGTATTTCAGGCTGTCTGGTCGTCTTTGGTGAAGGGGGGGGGGGGGGGGGGGCGGGGGGTGGGGGGGGGTGTCGTCGATGTTATTATTGATCGGTGCAATTATAGCCCCGCCTGCTGTTGCTGCTTCTCCTCCCCATGGCTTCATGCATGTGGCGCACCGCTAGGCCTCCTGTCCTGTCCTGTTGTTAGGATGTGTTGTGGCCCCACCAACATCATTAGCAGGAGTACAAGGAATACCGGTGACGTCATCAGGGGGGGTGATCGGGGGTTGATCAGAGGGGAGGGAGGGTATTGCATTAGCCGCCGGGGTACGCAGGTAGGCTGCAGGCATCGGGGGTTCGAATCCGGAACATTTTGGGTGTCAACCCCACAGTAATAGCCGACAGTCAACATCGACGATATCAAAATGTCAGACAGGATAAAACTTTATTGAGTTATAAGTTATATCGAAGTATATATAGAAGTTGCCAACGGTAAAAAAGTAATATTGCACATGACATGGAGAATATTGCACATGATGTTGAAAAGTACTATTAAATATGATATTGAGAATAAAACAATACAATACACTTTTTATATTTATATAATACAATATACAATATTTCTTCATCCCTTCCTCCGAGGAGGACGCACCCTTGTTTAATGAAGCTAAGTTACCTCGGAACAGAAGCTTATCTAAGACTGTGGTTTTCCACTTGTGCTAATAATATAATAATAAGTATATATTATTATATATAATCAGAGGTCCTGTTTAAAGGTAATGTCGGCGAACGCAAGTCTCATAAGAGAGCGTTCATTTACTCTGCAAGCTAATTGCCGCCGCCGTTGTAGGGTTAGCGTAATGGACGCTAAACGACGTTCATCTGCTCCGTGATTCATCCCGTCCACGTTATATAAATGCCTTCGGAGCATCACATGACCCGACGTCACATGACCCGTGACCTCTTCACGCACACGCTTGGTTTGGTTTGGTTTGGTTCGGTCACGGATGAGCGGGTTCAGGGTGCACACGGTTACTGTCCTGAGGAGGATTCTCACACACGTTGCTAACCTGCTCGGCACAACTGTATGTGTGTGTGTGTGTGTGTGTGTTGTGTGTGTGTGGTGTGGTGTGTGTGTGTGTTTGGTTGGTCGTGTTTGTGTGTGTGTGTGTTTTCAAACACACATCTCCCTCACTGACGGGAACGCAGTAGATTGAGTGTGTTCCGTGTGGGTGTGTGTGTTTATGTGTGCGTGCCTGTGTGTGTGTGTGTGTGTGTGTGTGTGTGTGTGTGTGTGTGTGTGTGTGTGTGTGTGCGCAGAATCCATGTTGGAAGACTGTTCACTCAATCTAATGAATCGTCTCTTCCCGTGTTAATATCTGGGAATTTCCGGCAACGACTCCAAAAACAAAGCTGCTTCGAGAATCTTAATCTGGTGTGTGTAACCGTGTGTGTGTGTGTGTGTGCGTGTGTGCGTGTGCGCGTGCGTGTGTGTGTGTGCGTGCACGCATGGATCAGGTGTTGCAATTTCCACAGGGTAAGCAAACCCCCTGTTTCCGCAGAACTTCCGCCGACACATTTGGGGAAAAAAAATGCAAAGTGAGCAGTCGTGACACTCGCCGAGGCTTTGGTTGAAAAAAAAAAATCTGTGACACATTGAGTTCAATACGGGAGCTATAGCGCGCGAGGGGGGGGCGTGGACAAACGTTTGTCCACGCCCCCCCCTCGAGCGCGGGTCTCAACGTCTCGACTCTCAAGACTGCTCAAACATACACACATATTGGTCTTGGTCATATTGGTCATACTGGTCTTATTTCTCATTCATTCTCGTCTTTTTTTACTGTAAATATTGTCCAAATGCCGATTCTGATTCTTCACGTGTGTGTGTGTGTGTGAGACGAATAAAGTTCTTGAAATCTCGACTCTCGAGTCCCGCGCCAGGCCTACCCACATCGGCGACGACGACAACAACAAAAAAAAACGACGACTATTATTAATAGCGCCGTCTCACAGATATTTAAATAGCGTGGCGGTCGTGAAGGTATCGTGAGATTTATCAACACTTCAGAGTTTGTCCCGTGGTTTCCTTTGGCGCGGGGGATGCGACGACGAAGAAGAAGAAGAATCCCAACGTGAGCGTTTTCCACATTAACGCCGTATGATGGGAGCGATGGGGATGTTGGGGTGGTGGTGGTGGTGTGGTGTTGGTGGTGGTGGTGGGGGGGGGGGGGTTTGTGGAATAATTGCTATGTTATTATGATGAATGCACATGAGATACACGACAACATCTTCATATTTTTTTTAGGTAGTTACTGTTCTCGAGGGGGGGGGGGGAGAGAGAGAGAGAGAGAAGAGAGGAGAGAGAGAGAGGAGAGAGACGAAGAGAGAGAGAGAAGAGAGAGAGAGAGAAGAGAGGAGACCGAAGAGAGAGAGAGAGAGAAGAGAGAGAGAGGAGAGAGAGAGAGAGAAGAGAGACGAAGAGAGAGAGAGAGAGAGGTGAAGAGAGAGAGAGAGAGACAGAGGATAAGTGAGAGAGAGAGACGAGAGAGATCACGATTCCCCCACGACCATTTGAATATATAATTGGAGATAAATTAACTGCGCACGACGACGCA